>BGPR01002250.1:0-187001 GCA_013235015.1 Araneus ventricosus | reverse complement strand
GAATAATACGCTCTTTAATTTGTTAAATCACATGTAATTTGAATATTAAATAATTTTCGAGATATTCAAGAAAAACTAAAAAAGGAGGAGGAAATCCCAGATGGTGGCATTCTTTGAGACCCATTATCTGGGAAACTATTAAAGCTGGACGAAAAATAAACGTATGTATTAGTAGGGAATTTCACGCTATTTAATTTGTTAAATCAATTATAATCTGAAAACTGAATAGTTTTCCAGATATTCAGGAAAAACTAAAAAAGGGTTATGAAATCCAAGATGGCGCCGTGAGCTCACCACCCAAGGCCGGTGACTTTTAGTATGTTCATCAGAAACCCCTCACGAACATGTGTACTAATTTTCAAAACTATACGGTTTAATATTTTTTTCAAACCCTTCGTTGACTGGACTATATCACATAACTGTTAAATCTTTTTTTTTATTAAACGCTTTCACTGAATTCGAAATTTTTCATGTTTGTATGTATGTAAGGTTAGAATTTTGTGATCGATTTTTCACTCACTTCTTAATGCACTAGAGTTCTAAAATTTTGCATATTTATTGGGTCTTGATAACAACGTAGTATTTTAATATTTTTAGAGCTCTCAGTTATCAATTTAAAAAAAAAACTCGCAAAATGACGTTTGCACTCGGTAGGTTTCAGTGGCGCCATCTATAGTATTTTTGAGAACTAAAATACTTTACACAGAAATTTAAATGTTTCGATAAAAATAAGTTTATCCTATTATAAATCTTTTAAAGAAATTATTGCTGGAATCAGTTGAAGAACAATGGATTTAAGTTCGAAATATTATTTGTAAGGTCAGAATTTTTTGATGGATTGGCTAATTTATCATATATCTGAAATTTTGTATATTCATTGGGTCTTGATGACAATGCAATATTTCTATAATTTTAGAGCTCTTTTCAATAAAATAATTGTTGGAATTAGTTCATGAAAAATTGATTCTTAGATCCCAAAATATTTATAATGCATAGGGTCCGTTACTTACATCCTATCAGACCTTTTTCAATAAAATAATTGCTTTAGTTACTTGATGTCTAAAATATTTATAATACTGAATTATGACATAAATTAAAGACTAAAAACTAGAAAATAATAAATAAAAAAAACTTTAAAAAAACCACTTTTACCAATGCATTAAAAAAGAGACAATTTTTTCTCAAAAATCTGGAGGTCAGAACAAAAATCGGAAAAGGTGTAAGTAAATTACAATTGTAATCACATTTATAATATATTTTATTTGATGAATATTTAATAACATTTCGTTTCTTATGATAATCATCGTGGTTTTATATCTTTCTCCCATTGTTTCAGCGCCTCACGCTTTTACGATTTTTGTTTTGACCTCCAGATTTTTGAGAAAAATTAAGTTTTTTTATATTTATTATTTTATTTCAAAAATACTTGTTTATTTGGTTCAGTAACTTTTTTATTATTCTTCAGGTTTTTAAAAGTAACTAGTATATACTACGAGAAAGTCAAGGGAGCTCACTCGTCTTTCAAGGGAGTAGCTAAACAGGTTGAAACACTAAGGAAGGATAATGAATTGCCTTTCAGTGATGACCGGCTTAAAACCTGTTATATATCTTCCTAAATATGTATAAATATATTTGAAACGAGATGAAACCACTGCAACAACCTAAAATATTAACTACAGAGCAAAATTGCAGAGGGTAATTTTATAATAATGCTATCTAATATGCAGGGAATTTATTGCGGGTTTCTAGCAAGAATAAAATCTACAAAATAAATTAGCCATATCATGTACCATGCACTTCCCATTATTTAAATTTGATTTGAGGTAATAGGCAGAAGACAGTCACTTAGATATCATGTAATTGTTTATTTTTATTTATAGCATCAATAAACCAATGGAAAAAGATAACATAAAAGATATATTAAAAGATAACTTAACATTGAAAATTGTCAAAAGCATTGAATGTATATAGGCCTAGTGTAAATTTTTTCTTGAGTCAAGCATATCTTTATTTTGGTGCGGTGTGGAAGTTAAGAAGGTAGAGTGTTGGATAAATTTCGCCTAATTTTTTATTCAAAATTACTAAATCCATAATCAGAAACTCTGATGTGCACTAAAAAGGGTATCTTATAATCTAAACATCAACTGTAAAAAGAATAATGTCACTATCAATAATCTTCAAAAAAATTACTTCCTTGTTGTGAATTTTAATAAATCGACGATGTTGCAGATGATTTTATTAAGTTCTTTAGTATTAGTTTCTAAATTTCAAAAATAAATTGGAGTGGATGGTTGATTTTTTTGCCGCAAGAGCCGTTACGTTGAGTATACAGCGCAAGACAAAATTGTAAATTTGTGTCAAGATAAAAACATTTTATGGCACACGTGTGAAAAAACGATGTAAATTGGAGTGAAAATTGTGAGGTTTCTTCGACTTAAATAAAAGTGCATAACATCAAAAATAATTTTGATTCAAATCAATATAACTAAACATTTCAAATTGCTATAACAATTTAAATTTTTATGAAGTTATTTACAAAAGTCTTTTATTGAATCAAAAAAGTGTGAAATATTTTCCGTAAATATTTCATATTGCAAATTTTTCATGTGCTTAAGGATATATTTTTGAAAATGTCCAATGTGAATTTCATGAAATGTAAAGCTTTATAAAGTAAAGATTTTAATTCAATCCGAATTAAATTCTTTAAAATTTTTTCGGATATTTCTTCAGATTTATAATGTAGGGTAAGAATTTTGACACTTTTATATGCTATTAAAAGATAATAAATAACGCTTTTTTTCTACTGTTGTAACGTGAAAAACAATTTAGAAAATTCTTAAAAAGGTATGCCGAAAAATGTATTGTACTTTTTTGGGATGCAAAAAAATAAATAAAATAAAAACCCCAGCGAATGTAATTTTGCAATAAATTTTGAATACCAATATATGCATTTATGAATTTGCTAAATCTCCTAAGTGCATGAAGTGCATTTATCTTCTATAAATTTTGACATTGTCGGTGGGTATTTTAATTAAATGAAGAACTTAATTCCAATGAGTGAATTTTTTATACTGTCACATATTCGCAAATATATCAGTACAAAGACATTTTTCTATTAAAATACCTTTACAAAAAGTAATTTTTTCTTTTAAAAAAGGTAAGTTCATATAAAAACAATTACATTTAAAAAGAAAACATCCTTCGAGTAAGTAATTCATGTGTAGATAAAGAAATACACGCTGAATTAATATTAATTATAAAAACCTACAAAAAAATTGTAGCAGCTGAAATCGATTAAGTAATTGTTCATTTCTTTGGAAAAAAATAAAAGTTTCAAAAGCACATTCTAGTTAAATCCTTTTGAGAAAGTCCTATGAAAATGGTCCCTTAAAACGCAAATGAGCCTCCATCTTTTGACCTTCGTCAATAAAACCTCCCCATTCGGCTATCTCAGCGATGTGCTCAGGGCCAGACATCCCGTGAAGGAAATCGTGAGAATGTTTAAAGGTATGATTTTGGCGGACATTCCATTTCCTGTGAGCGTCCTTTGCGCGTACTTCGGCGGCATCGCGACCTCCTTTGGAAGGCAGAGGCTCCCTTGAAGGAGGTACAGGGGAAGTCTTTGGGCACAGAGTGTGCTGTGTGGGGAGCGGCGTTCTTTGGCTGATGTTGCTAAAGCAGTCTTTCCTTTATTTCTTTTACTGTATTGATGCACATGCTACAAAAGATCGCTGATAACTTAGGGCTTTAATTAGTATTTTTTGCAATTTTTTGGTTCGAGAAATTTTCAGATTTCAAAATTTTAATCTGCTCGCTTTCTCTTTTGTTTGGACGAGATAATTGGCTCATTTTACATAAGAGTTAGCCAAATTTAATTTTAGTTTACTCAGTAATAACCACAAGCACACAAGTGGAAAGAAAATTCCTGCTTTAGAATTATAGATTTACTAAATTCAATCTTGTGATGCTATTCATGTGACGCGGTATTTCCAGTACCTTTTCACGAAACTGTAAAATTTGCATAAGATACAAGATTTATGTTTATTTTTTGAATTAAAGGATTATAAAAGCAACATAACCAATGCTAAAATTTACGTCTAGTAAAGATAATCATAATTAAGCAAATTTCATGCTTTATTACTGGTGAGGGTATTCAAGTGATTGGGACTGTATGTGACTCTCTTAAGTAAGGATAATTTCGAAGTAATGCAATTTGTGTAACTTTTAAATGAAACGGTAATCTGATGACGCAAATCAAATAAAGAAAAAAATAATTCATTATTAAAGAATAAACATTCTAAAGATTTTCATTATTGAAGCAATTTTTTTTTATTTTATTCCGTATGAAATTATTTTCGATGTCTTGTTAACTCAAGTACTTATTTCCTTAAATTTTCTTTTAAATGAAATATAGAATAATGAGTTAAGTTCAAGTGATGTTCGATTCAGAAGAGATACGTGTGCATTAAATGTCTCGTATATATATTTTCAGAGATATATTTATGGTGGTTAGAACATGTAGTATTCTTGGTAATCTGTTTAATTAGCATATTCTAAATTCCATTATGTGTCGTTATCGGATCCAAAGATATTCCAAAGCATAAAAAATTTTAGAGCAAGATAAAATACAAAACTCTATATTATTGGAAATGTGTTTCTGAAGTTTGGACAGGTAATACTCCTGATTTGAGCGGATAAGTTGCTCCTCTTATTATAAAATTTCAAGTAGAGAAAGAATTGTTACATATTTTTAACCTTTGCTTCGTTATAGAAAAATGATATTTCAAACAAAAGATAGAACTTTTCCTCTGTATAAAAAAGCAAGTAAATACGTTATTAAAATAATTAATTTTATTATTTTATACGCAACTCGTTTTTTTTCAAAATTGAAACTTTAAATTGTTCACCATGATAAAAACAAGTTTGAAACTCTTTCTCTCGTCACCGAATGAGAGCGTTTCACAAAGGAGCTTGTTTTAAGTTTAAATGTAGTCTTGCAGTAACGCAAAAATATTATGACGCGATTAACTCCCACGTATCACCTCAAGAGAATAAATAACAGACATTTAATTATTAATTAGGAAATTAATAAAGAGTGGAATATTTCCTTGGACACTTACATGATAATGCTTTCATCTAAATGGTTTTTCTGCAGTTAAATGAATAAAATCCTGCAAATTTCAAGTTAGTTTTAAAAGCCACTGTTGTCTTCTCATAAATTATTTTGACAACTCAGACAGTCTATTCAAATTGCGGAAAAGGCATGTTTTTAAAAAAACGTTTACTGAAGTATTGCCCTTGCAGTTTAAACAAGGCATTGGGAATTATCTCATAAATTATAAATTTATTGATTTCATATCTTACCTGCTTTTTCCCTTTTAACTACTCTATGGAATAAACCCCGTAATTCGGAATTTGCCGAGTAAGACCATACTTTTCTTTTAATTTCTACACTATACTAACGTGTATGTGAGGACATTTGAGCCAAACAGATATAATGGACATCATTTTTCACGCGCAATATAGATCGACGATAGAAGCGAGATTGTATACTGAAACATTCCTCCTGAGATGTTCTGTGTATGTTGGCTTAGTACACATAAAGACTGGCTTAGTGTCAGACGGCCATAAGCTCATGTGGCGTTGAAGTTTGTGGTAAGCAATACCGCCTCACACGTAGGTTTTGCTGTTTTGCCACTTTTCAGATTTTCGAATTCCGCCTCTAATAACAATTTTCTTTCTTCAAAGTGGGATTTTAATTTAGCAAGTTAGTTAAATGAGCAAATCATAAACTGATATGAACATCAGAAAATCTTTCAATAAATTTCTAGTATTTGGACAAATGTTCTCATCTAAAATTTGAATCTAACATAAATTATAATGTATGCGACTTCTACTTTAGAACGCATCTAGAATTCTTATGTTTCCATAAACATTGGAAGTTTGCTTTTTAAGTAAAAACTGAATAAAACCTCCATTTAGTTATATAAGTCTGCTCTAAAATACAATTTTTTGGAATGAAATGCAGCCCAGAAAAGGAAGTTTAAGCAGTGACAGATAATCACAGCAGTCATGCAGCATTAATTAATAGCCCATGTAAAGTAAAGCTAGATTCAAATTACTCCTATAGTTTCATCGGAAATACGGTTATTAACTAATTCGTTAACATAATGGTTATGATTTGATGAAAATACATTAAAATATTCTCTGCTTAATACTTTGCATAAATTATGGAATGACATAATACAATGAATTTCTGAATAATAAATTTCAACTACTTCCACTCAAATTATTTGAAGAATATCAAAAATATGTCAGATTCATTTCTTTAAAAAACACATTTGTGTCAAAGGAAACATTCACTTAAATAAATAGAGTATGAATAACAATATGTGATTCTTAGAGTGATTCAAGAATTGGTATTTCTTAATAAATTCATAGTTTTCAATAAATTTTACTGAAATTTCTCTTTTTATTCAACATCAATTGAAAGTCAGCTTGAAGTTTTCACTGCGCATATTAAATTTCGAATTCTTAAAGTTGTATGTGAATATACTTAAAGAAATAAGACACCGAGAGAGAGAGCTGACATAAGAAACAATTAAATCATTAAAACTTTCCATCTTTCAAAAGTATTTTTAAAAAATAGATGAAAATTAATTCTAAAGATTTTTTAGGTGATTGATTTTTGACTGTTTTAAATACTCTAAATTAAATAATATAAAATTTCTTTTTTATTATCTTTCTCAGCTTTTTTACAATTTATAAAAAGTTCTTTAAAAAGATTTTATGAATTTTCCTTTTGAAAAAAAATTCGCATTGGTCTAATTATGCACAGTATTAGATATACTTTTTTAAAGTTATGCCTCTATTTACGGCTTTTTTCCTATTAGGACAACTTATCCTCATTTAAGCCTCTTTCTGTAAACAATTAAATTTGATTGGTTTCAACATTCTTTCAACTCATACAGTTTTTTTATGTTATAGAGTTAAAAAAACTGATGAATCTCTATTTTAAAAATAAATTCAGTTGAAAATATGATAAAAGCAACAAATTGTGACTGTATAAATGACAATACATTTCTCTTTTTTATTAATACCATGGCCAATTAAGAATTGTTATTATAATTAAAATTCATCTGTTTTAGTTTAATACCGTAAATAACATTTTTGAAATAGTTTAATAGTGTTTTATTGCTACGTATTTCATATATAAAGTTTGTTTTAATATTTATACACAGTAATTAAATATTCTGTCATAATTGTATATGAAATATACACATTTTAAATGAAAAAAATACAAGAATGTTCCACTATTTTATTTAAGCTACATTTTATTAACTACTAGCATAAAAATAAGCAGCAAAGCAACAGGCTAGTTCCTGATTAGAAAAAGAATACACAAATATAAGATATTAAAATAAAATGCTTTGAAAAATCATTAGATTTTGAAAGAGAAATTTTCTGCAAGCCACTCAATGTCGTTTTTATTGTAATGCTTCGGATACTTTTTTGTAAAATTCTGCATACGCTTCACTAAGTTCTGACCTCTGACTTTTTCTGTATCGCATTCCATCAGCTGTTCGAATACAGTCGTCGTATAGTTTCAGCATTTCTATAACATCTTCACGTATACTTTCATTCTGATCAAGAATTTCAAGGACTTGTTCAGGTGTTATATTACCTAGATGGAAAAAAAGAATGTGTCAGCATTTTTTAAAGTTACGATAGATGAACCAATTAATAAGTCAATCATATAAAAACTTAGATAAGACCTTTCAAACTGAAGTTAGCTTGACGTTTGTCAAGTTATTTCAAGTGTTTTTTCACCCATACTATTTCGTGCGATCATGTATCAAAATAAAATTATTTTTTACAATGTACTTATATAATCTTTTATAGAAAAAGTTAGTTAAGAGAAAGAAGCAGTAAGTTTATGTGTTACATGCTTTTTTTATCTACATGCTTAAGCATATTACAGAAAATAACGATTGTCTTCCAATTTCGTGCAAAAGAGTTTCGAGATATGAATTTAAGAAAAATTTATAAACTCATTTCTTAACTATAAACTAAAATGATTTTTTAAAATGTTACGGGCAGGGGCAACGGATGATGAGATAGCATATCTCTGCTTAAGTCCAACAGCCTTGCACCCCTTGTCATAATTAAGTTGTATTTAAATAAGAGCTTTTAAATTTGCATAACTTAGAGGGAAAGAATATATTTATTTGACTACTAAGTGAAACTATTTCTCGTACTTAAGAGGCTGAGATGATACAGAGACTCGGCTTCAATGTAAGCAGAAATAGTTCTTCGAAGCGAAACTCATAGACGGGTATGGTGTGATTAAT
This sequence comes from Araneus ventricosus, assembly GCA_013235015.1. Taxonomy (NCBI): domain Eukaryota; kingdom Metazoa; phylum Arthropoda; class Arachnida; order Araneae; family Araneidae; genus Araneus; species Araneus ventricosus. The sequence continues at coordinate 178,650 of BGPR01002250.1, read as the reverse complement.
CCATTGAAAGAAAGATTCCTGGCACGATTCAACCATATGAAGAGGAGGGAATACTTAAGGGTGAGTTTGGGGGGAATGGTGCCAATCTGTGAGTTTTCGTGAATGATAGCGTCGTGTATTATGTGGTACGTTTTAATTTAATAAAATTAATTTAAAGAGTTAATTTTTTGTCCAGATTTGCAATGGCAGTTAAGAATTGTCACGTTTTCTTTTAGGAATTGGAAAAAATTCGAAAATATGATAAAGAATAGCATGGAAACTTTTTGAAGCTATCTACATTTAGATCGCCCTCGAGTATATCTTGAAGAGGTTCGTTATGATTATAGGAGGATTTTAAGAAAATTCTTAGCCGAATCTTTTCATGTGATTTGAAATTGATTTAATTTTAATATCCTTGTGTAAAACTTTAGTTCTTACTTACTATAAAACATTTAAGATTTTTATTGGCTATTTATTCTGGAGTACTTTCAACAAAAAATATTAGGTTTGTCCCCAACAAATAAACTTCGGTAAAAATATTTGTGCTGTGTACGTAAACACTGTAAAATATTTACACGTTACTCTGACCTTAGAACCACGATGGTAGAATTAACGTCAACCAGTCTCAAGTACACGACGGCTGTTTGATGCAGTCAGATCTCGAAACTGCGATCCTTAGTTTTCACTTGCCATAACGACACATTGTACGTTAATTCTCGTGTCAATATATATGTTCATAAAGTTTAATTGCAGTCTAATTTATTGGAGATTTTTTTCGATTCTTAGAGCAATTTCTTGTGAAACATTTCAAGCGTAAGGGCTTGTGAATATTTTCAAATGTTTGCATTCCTGACGTTCCAAGCCATTCTGCTTGATTGCCTTGCAACTTTGTTTCGTAATATCTTTAATTTGGGATGCATTTGATTTTGTTCCAGAATAATGCTCATATCTGAAGAGATGAAACAGTGCCAATTAATGAGTTCGAATTTGAGGATAAGAGATTAAATTACGTGACTAAGGTAATAAAAATTAATAAAGATAAGTAAAAACTTGTTCATACCCTTCAATTTCAATGAAAACCTTTAAATTGTCGTATGATACATTATCATTTTCACGTAATCTGCATCAAGGCAGTAACTAAAAATTCAATATAATTAAGTCGATATATTTTCTAAACATTTAAGTATTATAGTTATTTTGTTTTATAGTTAATATAATACACGTAATTATCACTTATATAATGACGTAATAAATGCATAGATTATAGCGTTTTGATTTGTTTATGTTATTATTGTTTACTAATGACTTGGATAGTATAAGAGGCATAGTATTGATCTCATACTCCCAAGTTTGTGGGTTCTATTTCCTGAGAAATTCGGTAGAATTTTTAAAACTCCAAGAGTCTTCATAAATCATGTCGCATGTTTTCTGGCATGTTAAAGAGCCCTCAAACACCTGTTTGGTATATGGAATGAAAATTAAATTGCAAGCGCACCTTCAATACCTTGCAAATATGGTGGAAAGACAGGTCGACAAAATCCTCACATGTTTTGAGAAGTGTTACCTCTGAGCCCCGTTACAGAAACTGTCCGCTCATATACACTTAATAGTTATATTTCAGATTGGATTCAAACTGCTTTTACTCTGTATCTAAGTAGATATGCCTAAAATTTGGAAATTCAACGCATCAACTTCAAGTATTTATTCTTATAAAGAAATTTTCTTTCCTAATTTATTACACTGTACAACAAATTTGAACTTTTTTTCTGTCCTTTATATGAAACTATGTGATTCTGTATAAACAAAAGGTGCTTGATTCATATATCAAAACCAAAATGGTCCATCACGTACCGTTTTTGTAGGAGACATACTTCTCAAATTAGTTACAGAGAAATTTAACAGAGGCTTGATTATAGAAAACACAAACACTAAAATGATTTTTTGGCCGTTTCCTCTTGTAGGCATCTGATTGTGTGTCCCTGATAACAGACCAGCAATATTCAGCTAGCTTACTTTGATTCCATCGTCCACTGAAACGCTTTTCAAACATAGAGATGTACTGGTGAAATCTTTCCCCATGTTCATCACTAATTGTTCATCACTAAAGGTTTCTAGGAAAGAAGTTCAGATGTGGGTCCAAAACGTGTAGTTTTAATGACATATTACAACCTACAACACGAAAGCATTTCACCAAGTCACCAACAAAATCTTCATAGATTTCAGCTTGGTTATTTCCAAGGAAATGTGTGCACACTGATTTGAATGCCAACCAGGCTGCTTTTTCTGCTTCTGACAGTTTTTTCAAACTCTTCATCACGAAAGACTGCTTTAATTTGTGGGCCAATAAAACCCCCTTCTTTTACCTTTGCCTCACTTAAATGTTTGAATTTGTTCCTGAGATGCAAGAAAGCCACTCCTTCTCTGTCCAGAGCTTTTACAAATATTTTCATCAAAGTGAGTTTAATGTGCAATGGTGGAAGAAAGACACATTGCGGATTCACAAGTGGTTTATGTGATATGTGTTTGGTGCCAGGAATGAATTTTTTTCTTGGAGGCCACTTTTTACGGATGTGGCTTTTTGTTGTGTTGTCCCACAATATTTAAATTAAATTAACAACTTAATTTTTAATTATTAACTTCAATTATTTTTCTTTCTTCTTAATGCATTTAATCAAAACATTCAAAGTCTGTTCTTTCATCTAACATTTGAATATCTTATCGCTTAAAAGATCTTTTTTTAAAATAATTCTATTTTTGTCATTTTATGCTTTATTTAAATAGTGACTTAATTGCCTTAAATTCCTGAGTGTGTGAAATGATAATTTGTTTATGCCAAGAGATGAAAAGCAAGAGAGATGGAATGCGTTCCTTTTCTTTTTCCCCTGCTCCGGTGGTTCTTCGTTTCTCCGCGAAGCATGGTCCCCGGTGAAATCTGCTGAGTCACGCTGAAGAGAAAATACCGGTGGATGACGAAATTTTACTGTGGGCTGATGAAATATCTGGTCCTGTCCTAAACTTTGGAGAACGTTCGAGAGGGAAGTGACGTAACTACCTGTGACGTAGGGAAGCGGGCCTTTTTGGTTGGAGGAGGAGGACAGACGGGGTTTTAGTTTTTTTTCGGGGGCTGAACTTCAACGAAGGAGGTGGACGTTTTTTCTCTTCTGGTTCGGGGATTTCAAGAGAAGTGGTGAGCGGACGCCCAGTGAATTCTGATGGAATTGGTGTGGACAGAATGAAGGCCCAGGGAGAGGCTGCCATGATCAATGGAATGACTAAGCCTAAATTTTTTCCTCGGCAAAGTCCGCCCTGAGCTGAGTTTGTCTCGATTGATGTGCATCCAAACGATAAGTAGACATTCCATATTCTTTTTATTTACGTTAGTCATAAAGGCCGTGTATTGAGAGATAAAAGTGATCACTGTATTAATTCTACTAAATAAAGACTATTGCTCAAAACAAGCCCACGTGGCTGGAAATGCATAGTACTCTCTTGGTACTAGTAAGCGTACGAAAGGAACTCATCTCAAAAATAAACTATTTACGTTGGCATAACATAATGAACATATCTAGTGCAGCCTTGTGCATTTAAGTACATATGTATATTTTTTTTATGAATTTGCATGTTGGTTGATCAGTACATTTAATGTCAACAGAGGTTGTATCAGGTGTAATGTGTATTGTGATGGTGTTATCCTTAGATTTAAGCTTATTAGTCGATCGACTTCATCTTTTCTTTTATTTATACTAACCATGTTTAATCCAGAATTTTCATTATAATAAATATGTTCTATAGCTCATTTAGTCTGTGTGCATTTATTTAGCCTAGAGCAATTGAGTAAGGAACTGGCCTGGTAAAATAAATATTTATATATATATCTGACCTTGGTATTATTGTGAAGTGAATAATCTGATAGTTTGTAAGTCTAAAATGCTATTATAATTAATAAATCTTTATAGTGTGTCAAAAAAAAGGAATTAGTTTAAACTTAGATACCACTATACGATCTAAATTTGTTTTAATATGCTATAACTTCACAGCATTTTTGCGGATTTTTGGAGCTAAAATCTGGATTTTTGGAAAAATGGTGCGTGGTAAACAAAAAATAATTACAGATTCGTTATTTTCAGCCAAAAATATACAAGAAACACATATTTTCATCTAAAGGACATTTTTCATGTTGTACAGTGTTATTTGATATTCCTTCTTTCATAATTAAAACATGACTTTTGTGAATGATGATATGTTTAATTGATCGGTTATACACGTTTGAGATAAATGTTTATTGACTGTCTTAGTTTTTTTAAACTACTTCAGAAATTTTGTTGAAATTTGGATAATGATTTTTTTTTTGGTTAAGCCACAAACAAATAATTCTATTTTGTATCTAATTACAGTATGTAATTCTGATATGTTATGAGGGTAAAACGAATTAAAATTTTCTGTAGGCTACTCTTATGATCTTTATTAAAGTTAGCCCCCACCCCCCACCGTCTGGAGCAATATTCACACTAGGGAGTTTACGCGTAGTGTGCCTGTCAGGCACAGGTTAACAATATCGTAATTAATATTGTTCATACCCATTAATTTTAATTTTAGAGTTCTAAAATTAATCACTGACCTTCTTGGAGAGTCTTAAAAGAAGAAAATGGGTGAAATGGGAAAGTGCTTATCCTTGCAAAACGTCTCGCCTTCGCGGTTATTTCCGTGCTGCACTATGTATTTTTTGGATTTGCGATTTTAGACGCATTTCGGATAACCCAGGTTTCGGATAACCCGGGTTTCGATTAACCCGAGTTCGGTTAACCAGGGTTTTCCTGTAATTTGGTCATTATGCATTTTCTTCAGGTTCAATTTCACCTTTAAATGATGGTCAAATGAAATCTCAAATATTGTTTTAAGACTGGAAGTTTAAAGAAGAAATAGGGAAGTGCCTTTCTTTCTTTTCAAACCATTTGAAGATAAAAACTTCCGTTCCTTTTTTACCATCCCTAAGGTTTCTCATTAGCAATCAATTTAGCCACCATACAAGTTATGACGCAATAGGAAAAGGAAGTAAAAGTATCCTAAAGAGGATTAGAGTTCCTACGGAATAGCTACGTAACGAAAATGAAACTCTTATCGCTTAGAGGTACAACACTTGTACCTGTCCATACGCAGAGGGAAAATCTGTTGGTAAAGCATCTGTACCTCCTATAAGGAAAAGGGCAATCCTATAAAACAGAATGCGATTGCGTATAGTGGAATGCGATTGCGTAGTTCTCTAAATAGTATTTTGTCAAAACAACTGATATGATGTGACCAACTAAAGAAGCAACTTAGTGGTTGAAAGTATTCCTATTTAGGAGGCTCATATTATCGATCTCGCGATTCGATTCCTTGATTTCAGAGAGCAGAAAGAAAGGCGGTAAGTTCAAAAAAATGGCGTCAATGGAAATCCTATCAAACTACTAAAGATTTGCAGTCTTCGCTTTTGCAATTTTTGTAAAATACGATGTCAAAAAAAATTTATCTTATTATTTTAAATAAACAGACCGGTATAATGTACAGAATTCTGTAACCAAAAAAACTGATCCTTTGCCCATAAGATTATAAATCTAAAGGATCGGCTACAGCCATTCGAAAAGACAGGTTTTGTGTTTCTCTTAAAACTAGAAGATTTGTACCCGTCGAAGACGGGCTTTTAGCTCGCCAACAATATCTCAGATCTGATTGTCATAAATTTACTAACGAAAGTTGTAGTAGAAAATCTCATGTACATTGACAAAGTGCTTAGGAAATAAAAAAAAGCATGAAACACAAAACTAATAAATCAATTGACGCTAATTTCATAACTTTATTTTTTAAAAATTACTTTCGTTTTGTCCGAGTAAAAATGATGCAAAATCTACTAACAGAAAAAAATGCATTACCAAATGCAAAAGAAAAAAAATGCTAATTTAATTAATGAAAATCTTTAAGTAAAGGGACCCTTTCAGTATAAGAATGGTTAAGGAAAAAATTTTAAACGCAAAATGCATAAATATTCAATTACTGCTTAAGAAATAAAAAAAGCATGTAAAAGAGAACTGATAAATAATCGACACTAACTTCCAAATGGTAACAGAATATGTTGGAGTTCCGCGTGGATAAATTAAATATAAAACGAAATAAAAAAAACACGAAATAAAGAAAAAATACGGAATTTAGAGAAAAACTGAATAAAGAAAAATAAAATCGATACTTAATAATTCAACAAAAGGATTTGCGAAAAGTGGAAAAACAAATTAATTCTAGTATAACTTCTATTTGATATTAACGGAGTTCGGCGTCGATGAATCAACACAAAATTAAAAAAAAAGCAAACTGCTTTGAAGATCTTATAATTTAGCAACTCTCCCAACACTCAGAGAAAAAAAAGCTAACACAAAATAAACAAACGAAAAAATGCTAAAGAATTATATTAGGAAAAAAAAATTCTTGTATTGATATTAAATCATCACAAAATCAAAACAGTATCAAACTAATTTATAAGATAGACCGTCTGATTCTCTTTGGCACGTAGCCAAACCAAACCAAGTGATCGTCACCGATTTCGGAGCGTAATTATATTATAGACTCCTCTCGACCTCCTCTAAAAAGGTATGACGCCAAATCGTCTTATCAATCATGTGGGAAAGGACCATTAACCATTGTTTCGTCTTGTAATGCTGCCCTAAAATCGAGAACAGGAAGTTTTTGAGAACCGCTTTTCATTCTCAATCAGGGCTTTAATGGCATAGTCACAGAGTCACGGGATCAGAGGATCGTAGATTCGAGACCAGAGTCCATCAAAGTTCCTCTGTGTTTGTAGGACAGGTGAACATTAAATCCACAAACGTAGGACAAACATCCTCATATTGTTGTGGCAGGGAAGTTCGGTGAGCGGAAAAGCGGTTCGAGTGTTATCCTCATCATCTGACCAGAGTTCAAAATTATGAAATTCTTCCCCCAAAATAACTCGTAGGATTAATAACGGTGCATTAATATAACAAATCACATCAGATAAAAGCAGAACTGAAAATATCATTCTTGATCTTGAGAAGGACCCCAGGAGTTGTATAGAATTTTATAAAGAAGGAATTAATATGAAAATATAGTTATATAATGAAGTACATAAGAAATCTAAAATACAAATAATCTTACTAGTAGTACCTAGTACTTACGATCTCATTCACAATAAAATACATTTCATTCGTATAAAAGAATCTACAGTATTAATGTAATGATTACAGTTTGTTTCATTGTAAAATTAATAATATTTAAAATCTATATTACTAGCTGAATGATTGCAGGCCGATGCACAATGAAATACTCAACGTTTTAAATTGTGATTATATAACGACTTATTCAGTTAAGAGATTATTCTATATCTCATGTCTATACAAACAAAAGTCAATTAAGGAAATAAAAAAAATATCTTACTGTCTGCTGTACTTTCATCCAAAATTTCAAGAAGAGGATTTCTACCGCAGCCATGAGATCTAACTTCAATCTGGTGATAAATATTTGAAGAAAGGACTTTTCCTTCTGAAAGAAGTGTTCCGAATAAAAGTATGAGAGCAAAGAAGTTTGAGAAGCACATTTTGGTAATGGAAACTGGATGATCAGTCAGGAAATCAACCACTGCTTGGTGGACAAGAATTCTTAGTAGTTTATATACTACCTTAAGAAACCTTATGATCATTGCAATTATTGAAGTCTCATTAATAGCTGCGAGTAAGAAAATTTTCATTACGACAATAGTTAAAGATATTTTGAGAACTCCTTGCTCCCCCCCCGCCCACGTTCCCCTGGGGGGGGAGGTTTAGTTGGGATATTTGCATGGGAATTAATTTGGTATGGTTTATTCAATTTACAGTTATATTTTGAGAATACACAGTTGTTTTTAGTTTGAAACTTCTCCGTAAACTTTTGCTTCCGGAATTTTGTCATACTTGCTGAAACGCAAAACTTTTACTGTTTCCTTTAATTATTCGTATTTATATTTAAGAAATATTGGGAAATATCACGGATGTTTATCAATTTTCAGTTTGTCTTTCCTGTAATGATATCTAAAAAATGAATGAAAATAACTCTTTAATTGAGAATTAATAACAAAATATAGTGACTGAATTCATCTTTAATTAAAAATTAAATAAATAGTAAATATAGCAATTTCAGGCTATTTCAAATAGATAGCTGTCTCAAAATTGTACATATTTTTTAACTCCATTTGGAAATTAAGAATGAAGAATAAAAGATGACTCGGAAGTGTGATGATATACACTCACTTCCATAAGTTAAGCATAATTCGTAAGATGGGAAAAATTTGGAGTTAATATGAATATAATGGTTCGCAATTAGTTGTGGAAACTGGTGGAACATATATCAGTCGGAGCTCACATTTTAAAGTGAAAATCTCGTCACGAGGACATTAGGGGAGCGACCAGAAGCTGATAATGAGCTGAAACTTTCATCGATGGTTTTGTTTTATGTCCCCAATATTTATATGAATATTCGTAAAAATAGCATGGATATTTGGGAAGATGTAAAGGTTAATTTAAAAAATCTTAAATTTTTCCGAAAGTATTTTGTTTATAACATGCAGAGTTTTCAACCAAATTAATCAAAACTTACAGAATACGTGTCGATGTATTAGAGAAGCGTTGTATTTTAATTCGAAGTAAGTACCTAGAACATTTTAGGAAATATGAGTATTTGTATTAAATAATTTTTAACTGCGCATGTGCGAAACATAGTATAATTTTTCTTTTATAATCTGGAAGCAAGATATATAGGGCAGCTTTTATAAAAGTTCCAATTGATTACCGTTGAGATTCTCAAAGGTATAAACGTTACAAGAACTGATTTGCTTTTGTTCTCAAAGAGAAAAAAATAATTAGAATTTTCCACAAAAATTGAAATTTTTTAAACTTGAATCTTCCAACAGTAATATTGTACGGTAGTTGAATATATTGAATACCCATGTATGCTTATAAATTAAATACATAATTTTAAATTCCAGTAGTACGACGAATACTATTCTAAGATTCAAGTTTAAAAAAATATCGATTTGTGAAAAATTCTAATTATTTTTTTTTCTTCTAGAGAACAAGAGCAGTTCAGCTGTTGTAATGCCTATATCTTTCAGAATCTTAACCGTAATTAACTTGAATTTTTATATAATCTGCCCTGTATAATTTGCTTCGAGATTATGAAAGAAAAATTATACTATGTTTCGCACATGCGGAGTTAAAAGTTATTTTCTACAAATATTCATATTTCCTCAAATATTTAAGGCATTTACTTTAAATTAAAATATTTGTGATTCTCTAACATATTGTCATGTATTCTGTAAGTTTCGTTTAATTTGGTTGAAAACTCTAAAAGTTATAAGCAAAATTCTTTCGAAAAAATTTTAGATTCTTTAAGGAAACCTTTATATCTTCCCGAATATCCATGCTATTTTTACGAAAATTCATAAATATTGAGGACATCAAACAAAATCATTGATGAAATCATGATGACCCATCTTGCGAATTATGCTTAACTTTTGGAAGTGAGTGTATCATGAATCATCATCATATATCAACATTCATCAGTACTTTTTTCTGGATTAAAAAAAAGAATCAAAATTTAGTAATGAAAGATCGACTGGTCCACTATAAATATAATTTCTATAAAATTTTATACTGAATATTAGGTTTGTTAAATTAGTGTTATAAAAGAAGAATTTTTTGAAACTATTTTCTACTTTTTAGTCTTTAATTTATAATTTATTGCTATAAATACTATGAAATCCTGTAATCAGTTTTTTTCAAATTCCTCGCCATGTGGTACCACTCATGTAACATCAGACTTTAATTAACTTAATCTATTAATTGCTAAGTATGTTCAGAAAATAATAAAACAGGGTTTATCATCAATAACACATAAGTGTACAAAATTTCAGAACTCTAATACATCTGAAACCGAGTGAGAAAATACTTATAAAATTCAGTCCTTACAAACATTAAATAAGTCAAGCTAAATAAAAGAGTGTAATTAACATTATTTGCGTTCAATTATTTAATTTTATTATCTTTTATTTTATTGCCTGTTTATTAGCATAAAGCATTTACACATAATAAATGTGCTCGCCATCCTGGAAACTGCAGTTGATTTTTTATCATTGTTTAGGCAATTGATGCCTATTGACGGAGTCGTAATTTCACGGTCAGAGGATCGTACTTGAGAGTCCAGATTACGCCGAAAATTCGTCGTATCTGGTGGTTAAGGGATCTACTGCCAATTCGACTACGTCGGGGGTTAAATATTCTCAAGCTGGTGAGCTGTGGCTATTTAAAGAGTGATATTCAAACTCAGGTGTCGTTCTTATGTTCACGATTATGCGGTCTAATAAAGCAAATTAAAAAAATCATCGTATCTTTTTTTTTCTCTGATCATCCTAGATTTAAAAGTGGTTAAAATGAATAATTATAGAGTGACCCTCTAGCGCAAACATTTATAATATTATGTCAAATTCGTTACATCTTAATTTTAACAAGGACTGTTTTGTTACAAAGAAGCGAAATAATTAGTGACGTAATCTGGAACTTTACTTTCACTAACTCAACTTGAAAAGGGCAAGGGGCACACTGCGTCTAATCGTCTTCACTATAAAAAAATATAATGAAAATAAAAAAAAAAAGATTTTTAAACTACTGAAAAAGAATAAAAAATTCTGGTACACGCTCTGGTACACTAAAAAAAGATTTTTTGTAGTGTACCAGAAAGTAGAAAATGATTTTTTTATGAAAAATATATTCATCGAACCGAAATCGTAAGAGTGAGTCGCTGATGCAAATACTCTAAGTAAATTGGAATTTTAATGCATTTATAATTTTGAATGAATTTTCTGGAATTTTCTTTCTTATAACATACATTGTGGCTTAATTCCCTTAAATTATTGTTTTCAGCGCCTCACTCTTTTATGATTTTATTTTGATTACCGTGTTTTTTTACGAAGAGTTTATTTTCTACTTTATACAAATAAAATGCGTTTAAAAAACTTTTTATACTATTGTAATTGTATATGTGTTTATTCTATAATTCTATAATAATGTACTATTTGATATTTTCAGGATTTAATTACTAATTAATCTATTGATTAAATTCGACTTTAATTCTGTACCACCGGTGCCACATGGTATTGAATTTGACAAAAATTCATTTCAAAACTCCATTATATTTGTATAATAATGAATTATAAATTAAAGGCTAAAAAGTAGAAAGTAGTTTTAAAAATTTCTACATTTTTATACCATATATATATATATATTTGTATCAACATTTAGAGAACTACACCTCTGTGTACCATGTCTGAATTTTCTTAATCCTTAAAAGACTATATTTAAAAAATTGGTTACTCCTTATTAACTTACTCCTTTTACTCTAAAATTTCAAGTAGCGAAAGAATCATTACACATTTTTAACATTGCGTGCTTATAGATAAATGATATTTAAGGATAGAACTTTCCCTGTGTAGAAAAAAAAGCAAGTAAATGTGTTTTTTAAAATAATTGATTTTTTTTATTTATAGGTAACTCGTTTTTTTCTAAATTGAATCTTTAAATTGTTCATCATGATGCAACATGTTTCAAACTCTTTCTCTCATCACTAAATGAGAGAGTTTCACAAAAAAAAGCTTGTTTTAAGTTTAAACGGAAAGTTCCAAATAACACAAAAACATTAGGACACTATTAACTCTGACGTATTTTCCCAAGAGAATAAATAAAAGACAATTAATTATGAATTAGCAAATTAATAAAGAGTGGAATATTTCCTTGAGCTCTTATATGAAAATACTTTCATCTAAATTATTTTTTTCTGCAGTTAAATGAATAAAATCCTGGAAATTTCAAGTTAATTTTAAAAGCCACTGTTGACTTATTATAAATTATTTTGACAATACAGACAATTTAAATTACGGAAAAGGCATGTTTCTAAAGAACATTTACTGAAGTATTGCCCTTGCAGTTTAAACAAGGCTTTGGGAATTATCTCATAAATGATAAATTCAGGAACTGATTTCATATTACCAGCTTTTTTCCCTTTTAACTATGCTATGGGATAAAACAACGCAATTCAGAATTTAGAGAGTAAGACTATGTTGTTCTTTTAACTTCTACACTACAAGAACATGTATGTGAGGACATTAGACCACAGCAGATATAATGGACATCATTTTCATGCACAATATAGATCGTCGATGGAAGCGAGATTGTATATTGTTACCTTCCCCCTAAGATGCTCTGTGTATATTGGCTTCGTACACGTTATACCTGGCTTTGGCACGGTTCAGATTTTCGAATTCGACCTCTAATAACCCTTTTGTTGCTTCAAAGTGGGATTTTGATTTAACAAATTAAATCCAATCAAGTTAGTTAACCGCTTAAGGATTTATCCCGAGTTAACTCGTCCTAAATAACGCAGGTTACAAAATAACTCTGTCCTTAAGCGGTAAAATATGACAATCATAAACTGTATGAGCAGCCGAAAATCTTTCAATAAATTTTTTGTATTCGGACTAATGTTCTCATCTAAAATTTGGACTTATCATAAATTAAAATCTCTGATATGACTGTCAATAACTTTCAACTTCTTATTGAAAAATCATCTAGAATTCTTATATTTCCATAAACATCGAATATTTGCCTTTTAAGTAAAGCTTAATAAAACTTTCATTAAGTTTTACAAATCTACTCTCAAAATACTATTTTTTTTGCCATAAAATTCAACCTAGAAAAGGAAGTTTAAGTAGTGACAGATCATCACGGCAGTCAAATAGAATTAAATGCTAGCCCATGCAAAGAAAAATTAGATTCGCTTGACTCTTATAGTTTGATCGGCGATACTGTTGTTAAATAATTCTTTAACATATTGGGTATGATTCGATAAAAATGCATTAAAATATTATTTGCTTAACTCTGTGTTTAAATTATAGAATGACATACTATAATGATTTTCTAAATTATAAATTTCAATTACTTTCACCCAAATTATTTGAAGAATATCAAAAATATGTTAGATTCATTTCTTAGAAAAACGCATTCATGTCAAAGGAAACATTTAGTAAAAATCAGAAAGTATGAATAACGATATGCGATTCATGAATAAGAATTGGCATATCTTAATAGATTCATAGTTTTCAATAAATCTTACTGAAATTTCGCTTTTCATTTAACATCAAAGACTGTTGAAAGTCAGCTTGAATTTTTCACTGCGCATATTAAATTCAGAATTCTTAAAATTGTATGTGAATATACTTGAAGAAATAGGAGAGAGAGAGAGAGACATAAGAAACAATTAAATCATTAAAACTTTCTATGTTTCAAAAGTATTTTTTTAAAAAAATTTAAATTAATTCTTTTTTTAGGTGATTGGTTCTTGACTGTCTCAAATACTGCAAATTAAAGAAGTATAAAATTTCTTTTTTATTATCTTTCTTAGCTATACAATTTACAGAAAGTTCTTTAAAAAGTTTTTATGATTTTTCTTTCGAGAACAATTTCGCTTTGGTCTAATTATGCACAATATTAGATATACATTTTCAAAATTATGCCTCTATTTACGATCTTTTTCTTATAAGCCTCTCTTTTCTTATTTTTCTCTTATCCTCATTTAACCCTCTTTCTGTAAATAATTAAATTTGATTGGTTTCAACACTCTTTCAACTCATCCAGTTTTTTTTATGTTATAGAGTTATAAAACTGATGGATCTCTATTTTAAAAATAAATTCACTTGAAAATATGATAAAAGCAACAAATTGTGACTGTGTAATTGACAATACATTTCTCTTTTTTATTAATACAATGGCTAATTAAGAATTGTTATTATAATTAAAATTCATCTGTTTTAGTTTAATACTGTAAATAACATTTTTGAAATAGTTTAATAGTGTTTTATTGCTACGTATTTCATATATGACGTTTGTTCTAATTTTTACGTAATAATTTTATACGCATAAATTTATATGAAATATACACATTTTAAATGAAAAATTACAAGAATGCTCCACTATTTTATTCAAGCTACATTTTATTAACTACTAGCATAAAAATAAACAGCAAAGCAACAGGCTATTTCCTGATTAGAAAAAGAATACACAAATCTAAGATATTAAAATGAAATGCTTTGAAAAATCATTAGATTTTGAAAGAGAAATTTTATCCATGTCACTCAGTTGCCATTTTTATTGTAAAGCTTCGGATACTTTTCTATAAAATTCTGCATACGCTTCACTAAGTTCTGACCTCTGACTTTTTCTGTATCGCATTCCATCAGCTGTTCGAATACAGTCGTCGTATAGTTTCAGCATTTCTATAACATCTTCACGAATACTTTCATTCTGATAAAGAATTTCAAGGACTTGTTCAGGTGTTATATTACCTAGACAAAAAAAAAAGAATGTGTCAGTATTTTTGGAGTTCCTATAGATGAACCAAATAATAAGTCAATCGTATAAAAACTTACATAAGACCTTTCAAACTGAAGCTAACTTGACGTTTGTCAAGTTATTTCGAGTGTTTTTTTTACCCATAATATTTCGTACGATCATGTATCAAAATAAAATTATTTTTACAATTTACTTATATATTCCTTTATACAAAAAGTTATTTAAGAGAAAGATGCAAAAAATTTATGTGCTACATGCTTTTTTATTTATATGCTTAAGCATAGTACAGAACATAACGATTGTCTTCCAATATCGTGCAAAAGAGTTTCGAGAAATGAATTTATGAAACGTTTATAAAACCATTTCTTAATTATATACTGAAATGATTTCTAAAAATGTTGCGGCAGGGACAATGGATTATGAGTTTACATAGACCTGCTTAAGTCCAACTATCTTGCAACTCCTTGTCATAATTATGTTGTATTTAAATAACAGTTTTAAATTTTCATAACTTTAGGGAACGAAATGTATTTAATTGGCTTCTAAGTGGAACAATTTCCCTTGCTTAAGAGGCTGTGATAATACAGAGGCTGGGCTTCAGTGTAAGCAGAAATGGTTTTTCGAAGAGAAATTCACAGACAGTCATGGTGCGATTAAATTACTGAAAGAAAGATCCCTGACACACAGTAGCGTAGTGACCTGTGGGGCAAGGGGATATAGATGCCTCGGGTGGCATGAAGTCAGGACATTTCTTCGTTTATACCATTTTTAAAGCAAAATATGTTGAAGGGATGGAAAAATAATACCATACCCATGCCACTATTTGCGCTCGTTAAGCCACGGATGACCACTGGTATAAAAAAAATCATATTATCTTACTGTCCCCCAATTACCCTCGTTACGCCACTGGGGGGAGGGGTATTGACAAAACGTTAGTTCGTTTATTTCACTTTTTAAAGTCAAATACGATGCAGGAGCGAAAAAATAACACGCTCCGGGGCTGCTTACAAAAGCTAATGCACTAATGATGAAGAGGCTTGGGGCGAAAAAATAATGTTATGACCTGGGCGCCACTTGCCATCGTTAAGCCACTGCTGACACGATGACAACCATATTTGGGGGAGGAGATAATTAAGGGTGGGTTTTGGGGTAATTGGCTCTAATTTGTGAGTTTTCGTTAATGATAGCGTTGTGTTCTCTTTGCTAGGTTTTAATTTAATGAAATTAATTTAGAAAGAATTAATTATCCAGATTTGGAACGGCAGAGAAGAACTGACATGTTTTCTCTTAACGAATGGAAAATTTTCGGAAATTTGATATAAAAAAAATAGAATGAAACCTTTTCTTTCATCTAGCTACATTTGTGTCGTCCTCGGGTATATTTTGAAGAAGTTCGTTATGAATACAGAAGGATTTTACCAAAGTCGAATCATTTTCATGTGATTTAAAATTCGTTTAATTTTTAAATTGTTGTGTGAAATTTTAGTTCTAACTTACCTTTAAACATTTAAGACTTTTCTTAGCTGCTGATTCGGGAATACTTTCAACAAAAAAAATTAGGTTTATCACCACCAAAAAACTTCGCAATTTCAGTAAAAATATGTGTGCTGTTTAAGTAAACATTGAAAAATATTTACATCTTACATCGACGTTAGGATCACGATGGAAGATTTACCGTCAACCAGTCTGAAATACACGGCGGCCATTTGATACAATAAGATCTCGATCAAGCGTTCTATAGTTTCCACTTGCCACAAAGACACCTTGTACCAGTGGCGTAACTACACAAAATGGTGCCCAGAGCAAATTCCGAAACTACGGCCCCCTTCTTTTAAAATGTAATCCTCATTTTTTTTGAAATTTTTATATTGGGGAATGAAAAGATTGAAAGTGCAAGTAAACTTAAAAAATAATGCACAAAACATGTTTGAGTTTATAGGACATTTATTTACACATAAATTTCTTTTTACAAAATTTCGCTTCATTTTCTCAAAAAAGTTATTGCATTCTAACTTTAATCCTTTAAATATGGCTCAAGTATGAAATTCAAAGTTGCTTGTAAGAAACTTTGGATATATATTAGAAAAATATAAAAAAAAGTACTTGACTCGCGCTTGAAAAATAATATAAAATGTGTACAATTCTCTTAATCCATTGAAAAAAACCACACACGTACGAATAATAATGAAAAAAAATTATTTATATTGCTTCTTTACCCATAGGCAGTATTACACATATAGACACATTACGGCAGGAACCGAATTTCTTTTCTTTATGTAATTGTTCTCGTTAATTATTAAAGAAATCGCTCTCATTTATCTTGATTCTAACGCCAATACGACAGACTGGTAATTTTTACTTGCAATTGCAATCTTTATGCAGTCTTTTCTCTTTCTCTCTTTCAGTATTTTTTTATTGCAGAACAAGTGCATCTGGGTTTGCGAAGTAAAATTTAAAATAAACACTATCGCATTTTCAGAATACAAATTATGCAAATATTCAGTATTAAAATTAAGGTAAAAATAGCTAGGTAGTAGAGTAATCTTACGTTTTCCAAAGTTTCTGGAGTGTTCTTACACTACGCCAAAAAAATGAAGGTATTTTTTTGCGTTCTTCACTCACACTCTTCGCTGACTGAAAATAGGAATGACACATTTTTGCTAACCATTTATCATCAACTTCCAAAGAAACCGATATCCATTCAGTATGAATCAGGTATACTATTAGAAACCATAAGAAACCCTGCGGTAATATTCTATTCCTAACTACATTCCCTTATCTCCCACCCACGAGACACAAATATGATTTTCGGTAGGGTGGGAGCTCTCAACGAGCTTTTAATTTCACTTTGAGGGTTTTGGTAAGGAAATCTTTGAAACATAATATTATTTGTTACTTTGTCGCAGCGTGAGGCTTCTGGATTGTAAAAAAATATTGCATTCTTAAGATATTCCCACACATTGTTGAAATCGTTTTAATTTTTAAGATTCTTGGGAATAAGAGTTTTAAAAAACCTACTTTTCTTTTAAATGCAACCAATTGATTCCAAAATTTTGAGCCCAGGGCACGTGCCGTACCTACCCCATCCTAGTTACGGCACTGCCTTATACGTTCATTCTCGTGTCAATATATATATGTCCCTAAGGATTACTTCTGTCGAAGTTTTTGGAGATTTTTTTCGATTATGAAACAATTTTCTGTGAAACCTTTCAAGAGTAAGGACTTGGGGAAATTTTTTAATGATTGCATTCCTGACGTTCGAAGACATTCAGCTTGATTACCTTGAGACTTTGTTTCGTAATATCTTTATTGGAATGCGTTTGATTTTGTGCCAGAATAATGCTCACATCTAAAGAAATGAAAAGCACCAATTAATCAGTTCGAATTAGAGGATAAGAGATTAAATTATGTGACTAAAGTAATAAATATTAACAAAGAGAAGTAAAAACTTGTTCATACCTTTCAATTTCAATGAAAGTGATACATTATCATTGTAACTTAATCTGCATCAAGACATTAATTAAAAATGGAATATAATTAAGTTGATATATTTCGTATGTAATTGAATGTAATTAAGTTGATATATTTCATATGTAATTGAATATAATTAAGTTGATATATTTCATGTACATTTATGTATTATAGTTATTTGTCTTATAGTTATTATAATATACATAATTATCACTTAGACAATTATGTAATAAATGTATAGATTATAGCATTTGATTCGTTTATGTTATTTATGTTTACAGATGGCTTGGATGGTATGAGGGACCCTCAAGAGCCCTCAAACTCCTGCTTAACATATGAGATGAAAATTAAATTACAAGCACATCTACAACACTTTGCAAGCATGGTGGGCTCACTCGTATGGAAAGACAGGTAGTCAAAATCCTGACATGTTTGGAGAAATGTTAGTTCCGAGCCCCTTACAAAAAAATGTCCGTTCATATATACTTAATAATTACATTCGAGATTGCATTCAAGTCACTTTTACTCTAAATCTATGTAAATATGTTTAATGCTGAGATCATATGCTTTTAATGTATTCTTTCTTAACATTCAACGCATCAACTGCACATATTTATACTTGTAAAGAAATTTTCATTCCTAATCTGTTATTTGTTATTACTTCTTTCATAGTTAAAATATGATTTTTTTTTGATGATGATATGCTTAATTTATTGGTTACATACGTACAAGATAAATGTTTAATGACGGTCTTAATTATTTAAACCACTTTGAAAACTTTCTAGAAATTTGGTCTAAATTTCGTATGTCAAGTTTTCAAAAATTTATGATTCTGTTCAGTATAGGATTTTTTGAATATTTAAAATTTAGTATTTACTTCCTCACAACTTAATATAAGAAAATAATGTTTTTTTAACTGTAGTTGTTATCCCATTGCGACAGTTCAAATGTATTTTAAAGTTATAATCAGACGAAAAGAATCTTAAACTTTTTATTGAGTTACGCACAATAATTGTTTCAAAAACTTGAAAACAGAAAATGGATTTAAATTGTAAAAAAAATATTAAAATTTGTTGCTTGTTAGTAATAGTTTTCATTTCAGACAGAGACCTTTTCATACTTTCTGCAAAATCGCTTAATAATATTCTGTTCTATAAGTTAGTTGTTAAAAATATAATGATTTTCACAAGATCGTACGTTATAAAATAATAATAAAATGAGTGATACTCTTTTAAAAACATCTTAATACCAGAAAAACAGGACGCCATTTTCTTCGCCTTGCCACAAAGGACAAGGCAATCATTAAAACAGCTTAGTTTGAAATCAACACACTCCTCTTATAAATATTTGAACTTAGAAAAATTAAATGCAGCACAACCCCCTTTAACCGAACTTAAGGGATGGCAAGCCGTTCCGGATAACGATTTTTTCGGTTAAGCCATAAACATCTACTTCTATTTGGTATTTCATTACAGTATTTGCTTATTTATTACCCACGCCTACCCACTCATCCATAAGGTATTGAGCGTTTTACCGGTCAGCGGGGAAGAGTACAAAAAATGATGCATTGTTACAAACATTGAACAAATGCAATCAGTATAAACATAACAAATACAATAAAACATATAGAACAAAAATTCAATAAAATAACAAATAAAGGCCAAATGAAAGTCTTTAGTGTGATTGCAATGAAAAACAAAATGATCGGCATCGCCTTATCCTCCACAAGAACAATTTGGAATATTTAAAATCTTAAACCTAAAGAGATATGATGGGAATGGGCTGTGGTTAGTTGAAAAATAAAGATTGATTGCTAATAAGTAATTTAATATCAATGTTGGGCAAGAACTCCTTCACACCGATCTCGGACTCACTCCAATAAATATTCCAATTAAAAAGTAAGTCTTCTTTGCAGCGTTTTTAATGTACGAATAAGGGGCTGGTAGATTTAAAATTACACCATAATCTGCGGCAATTTCAGCAAATGTACAGTATATATATTTTCTAAAATTGCCATGTTACTTGGCATTACTTGGTTACTTGGATATGCGATTTCAGAGGCATTTTGAATAGCCCGGGCCTCGATTAACCGGGGTTTTACAGTAATCATTTCATTAAGCATTTTCTTAAGTAACTATTTAACCTTTAAATGATGGATAAACGAAATATCAAGTATTATTTTTAAGACTGGAAGTTTAAAGATGAAAAAGAGAAGTGTTTTTCTTTCTTTTCAAGCTTTTGGAAGATAAAATCTTTCGTTCCTTTTTAACCGTTCTAAGGTTTCTCATTAGCAATCAATTTAGCCACCATACAAGCTATGACACAATAGGATAAGCAAGTAAAAATATCCTCAAGATGATTAGAGTCCCTACAGAATAACTACGCAAGGAAAATGAAACTATTATCGCTTAGATACAACAGTTGTACCTACCCATACGCAGATATAAAAAATCTGTTGGAACATCACATCTCTACCGCCTATAAGGAAAAGGACAACATTATAAAACACAATACTATTGCGTATAGTGGTATAAAATATGTCGATGGAATTCTCAACTAATAATTATTCAACTAATACGACCACTCCGTGGAAAACAGAAATAATATGCAATAAAAATTTATGCTTCTTGAAAATGAGCCACAAATATAAAAGAAAATTGATAAATCCTAACACATGTTTAAAATATCCACACTTTTAAAAGAAATCTTTGAACCTTGAGCAAATAAGTAATTCTCGATGATTGAGAAAAATGTCAACAATGATTTTTTGCCCACGATATTCCAGTGATTTTAGGGTAATTTCGTGCTGCTGATTCCGAATCCGACATTCTTTTTGTCAGATTGGCTTTAGTTTTTGAGATAAGCTGAAAATTATATTTTAATTGCAATATATACTGAAAATTATATTTTAATTGCAATATATACCATTCAAATCGCATTGAAACTGCCTCAAGTATAAATCTATACTTACAAAAGGCAATGTTTGTGTGTGTTTGTCTGCGATGTCCAGACGAATCTATCGCACTTACAGCCATAAAATTTGGCACACAGGTAGCCGTAATGATGACTGAATGCACTTCGAAGCCAAAATTTTGAAATTTAATCTAGAAAATTTTTTATTTAATATTTTGTGTTGTTTTGGGTGATTTTTCGCACTCATTTCTCAATAGCATGGCTTCGAATAATTGTACGAAAAAAAAACAGTTACACCATCGAAAAGAACAAACAATTTCCGTTCTAATGAAGTTCGTTTTGTACGTCTAACTTAATTTACTGAATTTTGAGAAATTTTTGAAAAATAGTCACTTTTATGGTCATTTTCAATAAAGATTACTTTAAATTATCGCATCTGACGTTCTAACATCTCTATAATTTTCATTTTTTTCAGCTTATAAATGGAACTTTTATGTCGGATTTAAAACAAGAACTGTTGTCTATCTTTTTTTGGTTTTTTAAAATTAATTTTTCCCTGATCGGTTCAGACAATTTTTTCGTAGCGAGATTTAACAGCGAGAACTTCTCCAGACCATCCGACAATGCACTGTTGCAAAGTGACCTTCTTCGCGGCAGGTGACGTCATTCGCAAAGAAAAATAAGCGGGAATATCAATAATGCGTATTTTTTGTTTTGATTTTGTTTTCAAAACTTTTTCGTGCCATTGTGGGTATTTCTTTCACCCACTTTTTTTAAGTCCTGATTCCACGGGCAACGCCATGCGCGTTCTGCTAGTACATCTATACTTATAAAAGGCAATGTTTGTGTGTGTGTTTGTCTGCGATGTCCAGACGAATCTATCGCACTTACAGCCATGAAATTTGGCACACAGGAAGTCGCAATGGTGATGGAATGCACCTCGAAGCCGAAATTTTAAAATTTAATCTAGAAAAAGTTTTATTTAATGTTTTGTGTTGTTTTGGTTGATTTTTCGCACTAATTTCTCAATAGAATGGTTTCGAATAATTGTACGACAAAAATAGATACACCATCGAAAAGAGCGCGCGATTTCCGTTCTAATGAAGTTAGTTTTGAGCTTCTAACGTAATTTACTGAATTTTGAGAAATTTTTAAAAAATAGTAAGTTTTGCCATCTAAATTTTATTTTTGTTTTCAAATTTGCTGCATCCAACTTTCTAATAACACTATTATTATCAATTTTTTTCGGCGTATAACTGCAACGGTTCTGTCGGATTTAAAACAAGAATGGTTAAAATATGTTTTCCCGTTTTTTTTAATTAATTTTTCCCTGGTCACTTGAGAGATATTTTTTCTCTAGCGAGTTTCCTTCCTTCCGTTTCCTTCGGAACGTTGCGGGCAATTTTGATTGGCGGACGCGCAGGATACGTCATGACCTTCACCTGAATGAATGACTTCGATTATTATTTTCGGATTCGATTTTATATTTTGCTTGCTGTATAATAATCATTTTCACGTTCCAATTTTGTATTATTGTTTTGGATTAAGGTACTCTGTACTGTAGCGCGAAAAAAAAATAAGCAGGAAAATCAAATAATGTGTATCTTTTGTTTTGATTTTGTTTTCAAAACTTTTTTATGTCATTGTGGGCGGGTTTTTTTTTTCATTTTGTTTAAGTCCTAATTCCATGGGCAATGCCCTGCGTTCGGCAGTGTCTTAACGTGTTTAAGTCTCGCATATTTTACTTGAAGTATAATAATAATTTTCACGTTGCAATTTTTTAATATTGTTTTGGATTAACGTACTCTGTACTGTAGCGCGAAAAAAAATTAAGCAGGAAAATCAAATAATGTGTATCTTTTGTTTTGATTTTGTTTTCAAAACTTTTTTATGTCATAGTCATCATTTTTTTTCATTTTGTTAAAGTCCTGATTCCACGGGAAACGCCGTGCGCGTACTGCTAGTCAATAATAAAGTTAAATCAATGCAATAAATCAACTTATTGCTAAGGGTTAATCAATATATGAATAACAAGATAAATCTATTCAGAAATCACATAAAATCTGTGTCAAATGTAAATTAAAGAATAAAATTTTAAATAATATTAATGAATGAAATAAAGAAATGAATTTCGACAAATAAAATAGATGCATCATAACGGTGAGGTAAATATACATGATGATTTTGCATTAAGTCCAAAAAAGTGAAAATTAAATAGGCTGGGTTCAGTTATTTCATGTAAAAGTTTTAATATGATTTCCTCTTACGTACAGTGGAAGTTTCGCAAAAGAGTCTTAGCAGTAATTTGTCACAATATGTGTGTCCCACCTCCCTTAGTATCATTATTTCATTACTTTGATATCCTGGTAGTCGAAGTCTTTCCTTAAAGATGTGTTAATTTTGTTACTTTCTGTATTCTTGGCATACGATCTGAACTAACCAATAATATTTTAGTTTTGGAGCCTAGTTTTGTAAATGTTACCCTAAAAAATGATATTTTTTAGATCTAAATAACCTTTTGCTATGCATATACATTGACCTGCTGCATTTTATCGACAAAAAGGTGTGTAAAGATTATGATATTGTTTAGGAATTAAAAATGGCACATTGAAGTAATTTCATATATTTTTGAAAACTTTGATAGGAACCTGTGACAGGAAGTTATAAACCAATTTTGATAAAATAAAATTTATTACTCTTAAAAGATGATGCTATATTAAGGATATTAAGAGAAATTTTTAAAATTAATGAAGAAACAGTCTAATTTCGTTATGTTTGAGGACTTTTGAGGCCCATGAGCAGTAGATATCAATCAAATTAATTAATTTTTCCATATTTCTTTCTCACCAGTTCGCAAATTTTCCGGCTGTATAACGACATGAAAAAAAGTTGACTCATTCTGCCCACCCTACTGCAAACACAATTGAAATGTTGACAATATGTATTATTTCAAAAACTAGAGCCAATTCGGCCAAAGTCTCTAGATAGCCTAAAACCGTCAAAATTTCCTTGGGAAATGAAAAAAAGGATATTTTTCTTCCCCAGTGTTATCGATTTCGCGATTCCCTTGCTTGATTTCAGAGAGCAAAAAGAAAGGCGGTAAGTTCAAACACATGGCTTCAATGGAAATCGTATCAAACTACTAAAGATTTGTAGAGTTCGCTTTTGTAATTTTTGTCAAATACGATGTCAAGACAATTTATCTTATTATTTTAAATAAGCAGACTGCTAAAATGTACAGAATTCTATAACTAAAAGAACCAATCCTTGGCCGATAAGATTAAAAATCTAAAGGTCCGGCTACCGCCACCGAAAAGAGGGGCTTTGTGTTTTTTGTAAAATATGATCCATTATGGGGACATCGTTCAGCAAGTCCTCCTCTAAAAAGGTATGACCCCTTATAGTCTTACCATCATGTGGAAAACGAACATTTACCCGTGCGTCGTCTTGTAATGCTGCCCTGAAATGGAGAACAGGAAGTTTAGCAATCCGGGCTATGATGGCGTAGTCGTTGAGACTCGGGATCGGAGGATCGTGGATTCGAGACGAGATTCCCTCAAAGTTCCGCTGTGTTTATAGGACAGATGCACATTAAATCCACAATCGTAGATCAAACGTCATCATGTTGTTGTGGCAGGGAAGTTCGAAGAGCGGAACAGTGGTTCGAGTGTCATCCTCATCATCTGACCAGAGCTCAAAATTATGAAGTTCTTCAAAAATAAATCGTAGGATTAATAACGGTAATTAATTTAACAAATTAAATCTGTTAACCGCAGAACTGAAAAATATCATTCTTGATCTTGAGAAGGACCCCAAGAGGGGTACAGAATTTTATAAAGAAGGAATTAATATGAAAATATAGTTATATAATGAAGTACATAAGAAATCTAAAATACAAATAATCTTACTAGTAGTACCTAGTACTTTCGATCTCATTCACAATAAAATACATTTAATTGGTAAAAAAGAATCTACAATATTAATGCAATGATTACAGGTTGTTTCATTGTAAAATTAATAATTTTTAAAATCTGCATTACTAGCTCAATCAGGCAGGCCGGTTCATAATAAAATACTCAACATTTGAAATTGTGATTATATAAGAACTTATTCAGATAAGAGCTTATTATATATCTTATGTCTACACAAAGAGAATTCATTTAAATTAATAAAAAGATGTTTTACCGTCTGCTGTAGTTTCTTTCAAAATGTGAAAAAGAGGATGTCTACCGCAGCCATGAGATCTAATTTCAATCTGGTGATAAATATTTGAAGAATGGACTTTTCCTTCTGAAAGAAGTGTTCCAAATAAAAGTACGAGAGCAGAGAAGTTTGAGAAATACATTTTGCTAATGGATACTGGATGATCAGTCAGAAAATCAATCACTGCTTAATGGGCAAGAATTCTTAGTAGCTTATATACTGCCTTTTGAAACCTTATGATCACTGTAATTAATGATGTCTCATAAATAGCTGCGAGTAAGAAAATTTTTATTGCGACGATGGTTAAAGATATTTTGAGAACATTTTGTCTCTCCCCCTTCTTGCTGATGTTTAGTTCAGATATTTGCATCGGAATTAATCTGGGATTGTTTATTCAATTTACAGTTATATTTTGAGAATACGCAGTTGTTTTTAGTTTGAAACTTCTCCGTAAACTTTTACTTCCGGATTTTTGTCATACTTACTGAAACGCGAAACTTTTAATGTTTCTTTTAATTATTCGTATTTATATTTATAAACATATTGGGAAATATCACATATGTTTATAAGTTTTCTGTTTGTCTTTCCAGTAATATTATCGAAGAAATTGAAAATAACACTTTACTTGATGATTAATAACAAAATTCACTGACTGAATTTATCTTTAATTAAAAATTAAATATATAGTAAATAAAGCAATTTCAGGCTATTTCAAATAAATTGCTGTCTCAAAATTGTATATATTTTTTACTCCATTTGGAAATAAAGAATAAAGGATATAAGATGACTAGGAAGTGTAATGATATACACTCACTTCCAAAAGTTAAGCTTAATTCGTAAGATCGGAAAAAATTTGGAGTTAATAAGAATACAATGGTTCCCAATTAGCTGTGGAGAATTGTGGAAGATACAGCAGTAGGAGCTCACATTTTAAAGGGAAAATCTCTTCACAAAGGCGTTTAGGTGAACGACCAGAGAGTGATGGGGAGTTAATATGAATACAACGGTACGCAATTAGCTTTGGAGAGTCGGGGAACATACAGTAGTAGGAGCTCACATTTTAAAGTGAAAGTCTCGTCACGAGGGCATTTAGGGGACTACCAGAAGCTGATATTGAACTGAAAGTTTCATCAATGGTTTTGTTTGTTGTCCCCAACATTTATATGTATTTTCGTAAAAATAGCAAGAATATTAGGGAAGATATAAAGGTTTCTTTAAAGAATCTAAAATTTTTCCGAAAGTGTTTTACTTATTACATGCAGAGTTTTCAACCAAATTAAACGAAACTTACAGAATACATGACAATATATTACAGAAGCATTGTATTTAAAATTGAAGTAAATGCCTTGAACATTTGAGGAAATATGAGTATTTGAAGTAAATAATTTTTAACTGCGCATGTGCGAAATATAGTATAATTTTTCTTTTATAACCTGGAAGCAAGATTTATAGTGCATGTTATATAAAAATTCTAGTTGATTACCGTTACGATTCTGAAAGATATAGGCATTACAAAAGCTGATTTTCTTTTGTTTTCCAAGAGAAAAATTAATTAGAATTTTCCACAAAAATTGAAATTCAATTTTTCAATTTTTAAACTTGAATCTTCGAACAGTAATATTTAATTGTATGACAGTTAAATATATTGAATACTCATGTAAAATTATAAATTAAATAAACTATTTTAAATTTCTTTAGTTCTATGAATACTATTCCAAGAATGAAGTTTAAAAAATATAAATTTGTGCAAAAAATTCTCATCATTCTTTTTTCTTCTAGAGAAAAAACAGCATTCAGCTCTTATAATGCCTATATCTTTCAGAATCTTAACGGTAAACAACTGGAATTTTTATATAAGCTGCCCTATATTTCTTGCTTCCAGATTATGAAAGAAAAATTATACTATGTTTGGCGCATGTGCAGTTAAAAATTATTTTCTGCAAATGCTCACGTTTCCTAAAATATTCAAGATATTTACTTCAAATTTAAATACAATGTTTCTCTAACATATTGATACATATTATACAAGTTTCGTTTAATTTGGTTGAAAACTCTGCATATTATAAGCAAAAAACTTTCGGAAAAATTTCAGATTTTTAAAGAAACCTTTATATCTTCCCGAATATCATGCTATTTTTATGAAAATGAATTTATATATTGTGGACATCAAACAAAACCACTGATGAAAGTTTCAACTCATTATCAGCATTCTGGGGATCAGAATGAGTCGACATTCCTTTTCGTCTTCATCATTTTCTGGTCTCACCCCAAATGCTCTTGTGACGAGATTTTAACTTTAAAATGTGAGCTCCGACTACTGTATGTACCACGACTCTCCACAACTAATTGAGAACCATTGTAATTATATTAACTATTAACTCCAATTTTTTCCCATCTATATATATAAAACGCTAAGGCGGAAAAGGACGTGGCGGAAAAAGGAGGTTAATTTCTCTTTTGTCGATGGCAACGTCTGTTACCAAACATAACCGGAAGCCTCCGCCATGTTAGGCATAACTTCATAGGAATAACCTGTTACTATATTCGTTGTGAGGTAAAATAACTTTTTCTCGCAAAAAAATGAGTTTAAGACGTAGAGTTCACAATATTTCTTACAACATAATGAAACTTTGGATGAAATGCTTAAAAAAGAGATTAGTTAGAAATGAAGAAGATGGCTTATGATAGCCAGAGAACGTTCAGGTCAAAGTCAAGATAGTTTAAATCAGCGACTTAATTTAATAATTATATTTACAATGGGGAAAGTATTTTTCTCCAATCTCAGGGCATTCCACAAGGATCTTCTTTTTCTTCTGTTACAGCTAACCTTTTCCTTCATCATTTTGAAAATAATTATTTACTTTTTCATCATCAGGCTTTCAGATATGTAGATGATCTTATTGTTTTTAATCATGAAACTTTTAATAATGCGCGACAAAATATTTATCCTCCATCCTTGCTTCTTAAACAAACAAACAGTAATCAGTTTGAAGCGGATTTTTTAGGTCTGGATATTAAACATGTTGTTTACAACTTTTGTATCGATATATATGACAAAAGAAAGGATTTTAATTTTAGTGTCAACCGACTTGCCTATTGGTCTTCTAATATTTCTATTAAGATTTATTGAAACACAATTCTCACTCAATTTTCACGTATTAAATCTATTTCTTCAAATGCCAATTCTAAATCGAGGCAATCAAAGCTTTTGTTTGATCAACTTTTAAAAAATAGTATTCCCGAAAACTTTGTGCGTCGACATCTCAAGCTATGAATTAGGGGCTATCGGCAAGGCCTTTTTCTCCTTTTCTTCCTCTGTTTGGCAACAACAATAACTGGTTTGGCGACATTTCCTCGTGCGACTTACAATCTCGTGTGCTTATTAATGGCGGTGGTAAGCCTTTTCCTTTTTTCTCTTTTATTGTTTTATGATTATTATTGTATTATTTTTAATTTAGGTCTTATGTATTCGGATTGTTTGCTTCCGATTTTTTAAATCATCTTAATTAAATTTGTCTTTTATTCCAGAATTTTTCGATTTTTAATTGTCTTGTGCTTTTTGAGGGGATAGCGACAAAATTTTTACGTTTTTCGTATGCCGTTAGCATAAAAAGCACTTATTAATATCATAGGCGGACTTCTCTTCCTGACGAGCAGCTCGCCATGATATTTTTCAATTTATTAAATTTTTGTCTTCTTTTTTGTCCTTTGTTTCTTGTATATTTTTGAATTTTTGTCTTTTGTTTCTTGCTTGTTTTGACATATATTTGAAATATTTTTGAAAAAAGAAAATTCTTGTATGCTTATATTAATAAGAAATATTTAAGAGCAATAAATTAACATTGGTCTTTATATTTATATTTGTTCTCCAATTAAGTATTTCCACGTAAATTATCATTTTTATGATCGTTTACGTTGTATTTAGCAATAAGAATTTAGTACTTAATTTCAAAGGTGGATGGCACCACTAGTTTAAATGTTTTGATTGCATCATATAAAAAGTAACTTTTTATTTATAGATTAATCTACACTGAAGAGCCAAAACCTTATGACCACCTACTCTATTTTGCACCTCCTTTGGCCTTCAAAACAGCTGCAACTCGCCTGGGCATAGATGCCACAAGTTTTTGGTACATGACTGGAGACAGGTTGTACCAAAAGCGGTCACTCAAAGTCGAGATATTCGGACATGGTGATGTTTGAGCCCTGAGCTGCCGCTCCATGACATCCCAAATGTGCTCCATCGGATTAAGATCCGGCGAGTTAGGTGGCCAGGACATTAAGTGGAATTCATCAGTATGCTCCTCGAACCACTCCAACACAATCCGAGCCTTGTGACATGGGGCGTTGTCCTGCTGGAAGATTCCATTTCCAGTTGGGAAGACAAACGCCATGTAAGGGTGCAACTGATCCGCAATGATGTTCAGATAGTTCTCAGCTTCCATGGTCTGTTCTACCACAACTACGGGTCCCAGAGCCGCCCATGAGAACGTCCCCCAAAGCATAAGCCACCAGCCTGTGTATGACTTGCTGTACAAGAGGGGAGCAACTGTTCGCCTGGCAGACGGCGTACCCTGACACGACCATCGACGTGATGAATGAGAAATCGGGATTCATCCGACCAGGCAACTCTCTTCCACTCATCCATGGTCCAGTCTCGATGTTCCCGGGCCCACTGTAGGCGTAGTTGACGATGATGCTTGGTCAACAGAGGCACACGAGTGGGACGTCTGCTGCACAGTCCCATATCTAACAGTGTCCGCTGAACTGTGTGTTCCAAAACACTTGCGCTTGGACCTGCATTGTATTGGGCTGTCAGCTGAGCCACTGTCTGGCGCCGATTTTGCTTTACCAAGTGGGACAGTCTCCGACGTTCTTTTTCTTTGATGACGCATGGACGACCAACACCTTGGCGTCTACTGCTGGTGTCACCATCATTTATCCACTTTGCATGAATACTAACAACGGTAGATCGTGAACAACCTACCAGTCGTGCAGTTTCGGTGATACTCGTTCCGAGTCTTCGGGCTATTACGATCTGCCCTCTAACAAATTCGCTTAGATCAGCATCCTTTTCCATCACTCGCAAAAATAAGTGCAAGAATGATTACTTACCTTCTCCAGCATCAGTTAAATACCATTCTCACTTAACCACGTGCCCTCCACTTCATCCAGACAAGTTCATTGAAAAATGTGGGGGTGGTCCTAATGTTTTGGCTCGTCAGTGTATATTTATTACTCTAATAGGTTAAACTTAATTTTAAAAATTTTAGAAAATTAAATTAAATTTAAATTCAATAATTCTTTTAGTGTTTTATATTAGTATTAATACACTTAAATTAAAAATCCCATTTTTCCACTCAAATGCTGAACCTATGTTCAATGTTTGGTACATGAGTAAGGTATAAAAATATATTGTAAGATGAAAAAGGTTACATAGAGTTTTTATTTTGCAATTTTTAAATAGAATTTGTTATACTTAATTATTAATAGTTCGTTTGTATAATAGTAAGTTTGTATTAATTTGGAATACTTCGTAAGTATACTGGGTTAATATTTTCTCTATTTTTATTCTCATCGTGAGATGATTTTGGGACATATTCCCTTTTTCTATTGCCCAAAAATTGGCTTCATGGAGGGTTGGCGCCAGAAATCTAGATTAACACGACGAACTACTCCCCAGGCTAGTTAGCCATTTTGATTGTTGAAATTTCAAATAAGGATTGTCTTTTTCAAGTTTAGTTGATTATTATTACTGATAGTTTTATGTCAAGTTTTTTTGTGTCTTGAATGAATGATTATGGATGGGATAATTTAATTTAATCCTAATAATTATGTTTATTGCAAATATAGTGTAGTTTGTGTAGATTTCTGAATTGATATTTTTATTTACTATATATATATATATATATATATATATATATATATATATATATATATATATATATATACAGTAAAACCTGTACTAAACGGAATCTAAAGGGACCAGAAAGTTTTCTGTTTTAGACAGGATTTCGTTTCATACAAGGTTTCATTAATATATGAGGTTTTCAAATGTATATAATCATTATTTAAATTAAATCAATTGTAATTAAAAATATTATCCAATATTAACAAAATACCATAAAAATATAATATTGCAATAATTATGTTTTAATAAGTGTCACATTTTAAAAATAAGATTTAGTTAAATTTTAAAATTACTGAACGTTACAAGAACTGTTACAGATTTTATTATATCACTTGCATTTGATGCTGTTTTCATATTAGCTAGTAAAGATTGCTTTAGAAATTTTCGATAATTTACTTTGACACAACGAATAATTCCTTGATCCATAGGCTGAGTAACGCTGGTTGTATTTGGGGAAAACCAAGCCAATTTTATGTTTGAAAGTTCTTTGTGAGGGTGGCAAGTGGCATTATCTAAAAACAGCAAAATATGCCTATTTCTTTTTTCATTTTTGCGTTAAAAGTTTTTAACCATTCTTCCATTATTGCAGCAGTCATCCATGCTTTTTTTGTTCGATTTCCATATTACAGGAAGTTTTTTTACGTCCAGATTTTTAAAGCACCGAGGCTTTTTCAGCCTTGGCCAATTACCAAAAATTTTTCGATTTTGCCAGTCATAAAGGCACAAAAGAGCACTGTGCGACGTTCTTCTGATTGTTTACCACAGGTACACTTTGTTTTTTTAAAACATAAAGATTTTGTTGGTAAGCCACGAAAAAAAATCCCTCTTTCATCGGCATTCGCAATATTTTGAGGTTCACAGCCTTTAATGAGCTTTTCAATTTTTTAATCCACGTATTTACAGTCTCGTTCGAAACGTCCGTAGCTTCAACACAGACTGTTTTGAAAGATACCTCATATCTTTTTCTGAAATTTCCATTTGATGCATGAAAATCAGTTTTTCCTATCAATATCTTTAGCTTGGGCTTGTAATATAGGATCAGATATCGGAAGATTTCGAGATCTTGCATCTACAAACCACTCCCATACAGTTTCATTAATTTCTTCGTTGGCTGTTTTCCGCATTTTTCTCTTGTTTGAGCCATTTCCATTCAACCATACTTCAGTTATTTCGTTCTTCTTAAATATTTCGTAAAATTGAGATTTTCCTATTTTGAATTTTTCAATAATTTATTTCGCGCTCAAATTATATTTCTCTTTCGCTTTAATTCTTTCCATTTCAGTATCAATGTCCAAAACATTCTTTTTATGCATTGCCATGACTAAAAAATATCATCCGATCCTGATCAGCATTTAAAATGTGTGATATACATATCATTATATGAAAGAAAAACAAAAACGGTTTGCTCCACAGAATGCTTTTAATTTCTTTTTACCGAAGGAAAAAAGAATTTTTAGAAATGGATCTAATGCTAATTTTTGTCCGTTAGAACAGGTTTTCTAACAATGAAATATTGTGAATTGTTTTTAGAAATTTTGTCCGTTTCCGCGTTAGACAGGTTCCGTTTTAAGGAGGGGATGAACTATGGAACTTCCTATATTTTTTGACGGGATCAAATATTTTTTCCTATAAAATAACTAGATAAGAAAAAGAAAATTTCTACATGCTAAAACTAAAAACTATTGCTCCATATGGACTAAACGATATTTTCCAAAATACAATGATCAATATTAAAAACTGCACTACATCACAACATTTTAGCACTTGCAGAAGAAATATCAAAAGAGGTTGTAGGGGTAGAGGAAAAAATAGAAAGGATTTAAATAAATTATCTAATGAAGATATTTATAATCTAATATATCAAGAACTAAAAGGAATTGAAGACAATTTTAATAAGAACTTTAATTATAGACAGGTAATAAATTTCATTTTCTCTACTAATAACAAATTCTGCAAGATTCTCGAAAATATTCTGAATAACTACAAAACATATAATCAACACTTTCTATTTCTTATTAATGATCTATATAAAGCAAGAATTGCCAAATCGCAGAACAAACGCCCAGAAAAAACAATAATTTACATGATTATCAACTTTAAAAATCCAATTTACTACCAATTTAAATTCAATGCAGTACTCCAAGAATTTACGGATCTTTTTCCAATAAAAAATATAGAAGTTAATAAATGCTTTAAATATGATACAAATATCGGTAGAAGAATCTTCAACTACAATTCCTTCTGTAAAGGCGTTAGGACCAATAGAAATAACATTCAATGTTTTACAATAGAGAAGAATATAATAATTACATAGATCCCTTCCATAAACACATTTTAACCGGTAACCTAGACATTATTGACAAGAAAGAACTGAGGGAACTACTGATCAAAGGTACAAAATTGCGTCCTATTTTCAAGATTTCCATTAATAACATTATCAAAAGTTTTCTTAATGATTTGGATAACTTTTGACTAAAACTTGACGCGAAATTCGATATACCAGTGCAATTCTGGTGGAAATGGTCAGTATACTTCAACTTTAAACAGTTCATAAAACACAATTACAAAAAAGACAATCCTAATTACGAAAAATATGACTACCGAAATATCAAGGACAATATCAAAGCTCTTCAAGAACAATTCATCAGAACCCCTATCGATAAAGCGGCCGGCAACTTTGCAATTATCTGCAAAAAATTCTATCTCGAAATTTTAGACAAGGAATTAAAATCATCAGAAACTTACAAACTCAATAAATCAAATATTATCACCATTAAAAAAAATTTCAGCACTTAACGAAAAATTAAATAAGATAATGCAAATAATAATCTACCATATATTGTTATATATCAAAAATTTCATAAACAGCCAATTAAATTCAGATATATCACCTGCGGCAATAACACCTACATGAACAAACATGGAACAATTTTTCAAAACGTCTTAATATCTTCCTAAATTTTATTTAGCAAGAAAATTTTACATGGATTATCAAAAACAATAACAAAGTAATTGAATTCCTTAATAATAACAAAAATTGATACGATAGAAACTTATGACTTTCAAGATCTTTTCACAAGCATTCCAATAAATAAATTTCAAGAGGTATTAATGAACTATTTCTATGATCTTAAAAATCTTTTTAAAATCCCACTTACTTTCTGGGAAGACCTCATGAACTACTGCATATTCAATAACTTTATCTTTAACGGAGAAAATATTTTCCAACAAATAAAAGGCATCCCACAAAGAACAAATTTATCATCTTTACTAACCAACCTCTTTCTTCATTTCTTCGAAAGGAATTTCGTTTTAAACCTCCACTCTGCCTTCCAATTTATTGACGATATAATAATTTTTAATTTTCAAAACTTCAGCTCTATTTGCAATACCATCTACCTAGACGAATTCAGACCAATTAAAACCAGCAACAATCAATATCCAGAGATTTTTCTTGATTTATGCTTAGACCACAAAAAACGACTTAAAAATTGACATTCACGACAAGAGAAACGAATTCAACGTCAATAAACTTATTTTTTGGAATTCTAATATCTCATATAAAATCTAGAAAAACACAATTATCAATCAACTTATAAGAATCAACAAAATTTGCAATAACACTAATGCTGCCAAAAAGCAAATCATGCACTTAAGAAATAGCCTCAACATTAATAAAATTCCCTCCTCAATTTACGAACCTCTGATTAATGGATTTAAAATGTAAGTAAAATATTTCTTATCTGAGAGATGTCGACGCAAAGTTTAATCTTCGCAACAGGGTCACTCAAGGCGATAATGTCTGATATTTTACCTCTCAAACGCATCTTTTAGACATTTTCCATTGGTTTTTCGTATTTTACTGATTTCTTTCACTATTTCTCTACGCTTTCTATCGTTATTGTTCTTCCATTTAATCTTCATCGTTCCCAACACATTACACTCCCCTGGCAACAGACAAAGTTAAGCGCGAAACTCGATACTCTGTTCACACCCCTTCAACGCCAGTCTGTACCGTGACCCTCCGCAAACACTGCCACGTCAACATCCGTCCTTCTGGTACGTAAAATATTTATTCTTATTTTTCTCTAATGTCATCACATCGTACTTTTGTTTTAATTATAAAAAACTCCTCTCTCTGTTTTTGTTTTGGCATTAGGGATGAAAATCAGTGTTTTAGGCCTTACGGCGTAACTGATTGCAAGAAAATGTCAAACTTTTTATATTTTCGCAATTCACAATAACTTCATCCCCTGAAGAAACGTTATTGTGCTTTAATTGCGTTTTTCATTTTACGTTTCATATTCTTTCATTTTGCGATTTATACTCTATCTACCACAGCGCTTTTGGAATTGCAGCTTTTAGCGCATTCATTGCGTTTGTGATATATTTATATATATATTTCCATCTGTTACTATTCGCATTTTATATTTACTCAGATATACTTTCAATTCGGTTTTTCATATCTTTTCGAATTTGATATGAAAATTTGTCATTTTATTATATTTTAATGTTTTTTTTATTATGTTTCGCTTCTTTTATATATATATATATATATATATATATATATATATATATATATATATATACAGATCTTATTTATGCTTCTTCTAGTACAATCTGCCCTTGTTCCCTTGTTTGTTCCCACATGTCTTGTTTCCATTCTCCCAAGTGTAGTACTTGGGTTGTCCTCGCTGACGAAGACAGGGGGAGGGTGTTCTGTAATACATACATGTAGTACTTGGGTATTTCATTGTCCAGTAGGGTTCGTGCAAACTCATGAAACTCAAGTCTGAAGAAAAATTAAGTGCTGTTTCCTCAGGTACTTAGACACGTTGAGCAGCATTTTTTACCGTGAAGTAGACTCTCTGACTATTTTCAAGGTGGACGCTTGGATGAATCACGGTGGGGTATCGCTCGTGAATCGGGAACTTGAGTATTCTCCATACTGCTTCGTTGCTGCTGATGAATGTCCCCATTTAATACTGGTGGATTTCATTTAGCTCATTTTCTCCGCTGGAGAGTTCAAACACAGCCATTTCGATTCCTTTGTTGATATATTTATGAGTACTACAGACGTGCTTGTTAGACTTCACAAAATTGCAATACTCTTACGTTGATACGCGCATTGAAAATTTTGTTAACAAAGGGCAGTAGTACGGTACAATCCAAGTATTGTCCACAGACACTTTTAACCTCGAAAACTGATGTTTGAAGTAAATCCCCATCCGACGAAATAGTGGATATCCGCCCTGTCCTGTTTGTGTTTCTTTCAAAAAATGGCATGGGTATCGCTTTGTGCAAATTCCATCCTTCATGCATGGAGAACGTGGATGTATTCTTCCGCATGGGCCGTGCACCATCTGCTTTGTTACAATGCAAAAAAAGATCTGGGTCTTCTTGTGGATTAGAGATTTCTGCACTGATAAAGTCATCCACTCTGTGAACGTGTAATGAGTCTTTGACACAAATGAGTATGTAGGCATGAGGAAGTCCTCACTTCTGCCACTCTATAGTCTATATATGACACTTAACTTCTCCAAAAATCTTTGCTTTGGTAATAAGATTCTTGAGTGTTTATTGCTTTTGATAAAAGAATCTTGCCAACAAATCATGACGATCCTGTAATTTTTGCCCAACAGAGTAGTTCTTGCTGTATCTCCGTCCAGATGACTATTTTTTAATTCAGTAAATTACATTAGACGTCCAAAACAAACGTCATTAAAACGATAATTGTTTGCTCTATCTAATGGTGCATCGATTGTTTTTCCATGATCATTATTTCTCTTGGATTGGCCGAAAACGTGCGAACAATCACCTAAAACGACAGAAAACATTAATTAAAAAATTTTCTAAATTAAATTTTAAAATTCGGGCTTCGAGGTGCATTGAAGCATCATTACGAATACCTGTGTGCCAAATTTCAAGGCTGTAAGTGCAATATTTTGAGTCTAAACATTGCATTTTATAAGTATAGATTAATATACGTAATATATCAGAGATCTTGGTTTACAGATTCCACGAATTTTGGTGAAATAAAATATGAAAGCAAAATTCAACAATGAAAGAGAAACACGCAATTAAAAATTTGTTTAAACGATGAAAACGGTTTGAACTGTGTTGCAACAATGAAAGTATTGTAGTTAATTATAACAAAAAATATTTTTAAAGATTTATTGAAATTAGAGAAAATATTGCATTGCAACTTCATTCTTTAACTAGCAACCATTTAGCACTTCAGACTGACCACTTGTTCCTTGAAATTCGCTTTTGATGTGTAAATAGCATGAGTCTAGAATGATACGGCGTGAAACGTTGGCATTTGAAGAAAAGCTACAAATAATTTTGAAAATTGATCAAGAACTAAAGCAAGTTGATGCTACTAAAATATATAGAATCTTTCAGTCGATGATAGCTACTTTTTTGGAAAAAAAAAGCATTGCAGATGTGGAAAAAGTAAAGTGAATAGCAAATGAGAACGATTTAAAGGTGCCGTAATTGACGATGCTGACAAAGTTTTCAACTAAATTTTTATTTGAAGTTCTTAAAAATAATTAAATATAAAATTTTCTATCGGTATGTAAAATTATATATTTTATATGTTTATAAAATACAATTTTATGTCCGCTCTTATTTCTAATATGAAACAATAAGCGCTATAAAATATATTAGTATATAAATACATGTACACGCACATAAACACTGAATGCGCAAATCCTCAAATTGTCTATAACAATACATTTTCCTCGTTCCTACAATATTGTTATAGACAGATTTTACTGTATTATGCCAAATTCTTTACGTCTTAATTTTAACAAGGACTGCTTTGTTACAAAGAAGCGAAAAAATTAGTGACATAATCTGGAAATTTACTTTCACTGACTGCTTTTAAAAAGGTTAAGGGGCACACTGCATCTTAAAAATTATTGAAAAAAAGCTTTTAAAGTATACTTTTATTAGTGTACCAGAAAGTAGAAAATGCTTCTTTTTTTATCAAAAATACTTTAATCAAAACGAAATCGTAAGAGCGATTCGCTTATAGAAATACTTTCAGTAAATTGGAATTTTAATACATTTATAATTTTTAATGAATTTTTTTGTATTTTCTTTCTTATGACATACATTGAGGCTTAATTCCCTTACACCATTGTTTTCAGCGCCTCCCACTTTTATGATTTTGTTTTGATTGTCGTGATTTTGATAAAGAGATTATTTTCTGTCTTATAATCTATAATATAAACGTCATCAGGAGGCCTCTAACACTCCAGGAATGTGGGTGTGGCTACGTGCCAAAAGTGGCTATTCTAGAAGGGAACAGGGGAGGGGTTTGTTTTCTTAGAATTCTAAGCGGGGGATCAGGGGTTTCTTAGAATTCGGTGCAATTTTCGAGTGAATTTGCCCTTCCTTTGAAAGAGAAAACGTTCAAGTATTGTTGGTAAACAATATGAATAGAGAAGATCCCACTATAAGGAAACGAAAGATAGCAAGAGAGATATTTGCAGGATGGAGGGCGAGGCAAAGACACTTCTCGGAAATCTTTACTTTCTTTTTTGTTAAAGAGGTTCTTTCTTTTTTAACTTAATTTTGGAACTGAATATTTATATATTTTTTAAAACGAATGTTAGTGTCAATTGATTCATCATTTCTGTTTTTCACGCTTTTTTTATTTCTTAAGCACTGACAATCAGATGTGAGATGTTGTTGGAAAGCTAAAAGCTCGTCTTAGACGGACACAAATCTTCTAGTCTATATATATATATATATATAACTCAACGTATGTGTGTGTGTATGTTTATGTTTGTTCCAGCATCACTTCCGAATGGCAGCACCAATTTAGATGAAACTTGGTACACAGGTTCCTCATTAGCCGACTTGAATTACTGTAGGAGTAAACATGCCCTAGCCCATTCCGTCGGGGCAGGGTGGGTCAAAGTCTCCAAAATACATGTAACAGATAGTCCGATTGACACGTTTACCGATTTGAAGGGCTAGGGCGATTTTTATGAAATTTGGTGCAGCAAAAGCTCTATAGGGGTAAATAAACGATAATACAATCCGTTCAGGCAAGTGGGGGCAAAGTCATTTAAATACAATTAATAAATGGGTCTATTGGCATAAAACTTTATATAACTGGGACAATTTTGATGACATTGGGTATAAATATTCCTGATAGGCTGACTAAAAGTAGTGTCTGGGTAAATAAACGATAATCCATTTCTTCAGAGAAGGGTGGAGTAAAAGTGTCAAAATATTCGTACATTGTAGGGCCGATTTACATACTGTTGTATATGGCTAAGGCGATTTGACGATATTTGTACATATGTTTCTCAGAGTCTGATTAAAAATGCTCTATGGGTAAATAAACTCTAACACTACTCCTTCAGAGTAGAGTGTTCATTCGATTAAATACCTGTAACAAATGGGCCGATTGACACGAAATTTGATATGATTAGGGAAATTTTGATGACACAGGGTACATGTGTTCATTACAGGCTGACTAAAATTACTGTAGGGGTAAATAAGCGCTAATACAATTCCTAAGAGTAGGTTGGAGAAAAATCCTCAAAATACATGTAAACCCATGGACCGATTGACATACTGTTGGATACGGCTAGGGTGATTTTGATGAATTTTGGTACGTATACTTCTAATTAGCCAACTAAAAATACTTTAGGGCTAAATAAACACTAACCAAATTTATGAGGTTAGGGTAGGACAAAGTCGTTTAAATACATACGGGATATTCACAATTCACATGAAATCTGATACATTATACATATGTATCTTACAAGCCAAATAAAAGAACTTTAACAAAAATACACACTTAATGCCTGAAGTAAGGAGTAAGGTGAGTGGAAATTGCAAATTCATGTCCTAAACGAATGCCATCGAAATTTCAGAAGGTTAGTGTTATATTATTTTCTATCCCTGCTCACAATTATAAATAACTTTCATACAATTTGCAGCAAAGACACAGGTCAATTGACGCGAAACTCGGTATTGCTGGGGCGATTTTGATGAGACTTTGGCGCGCATGTTGCTTTTTAACTGATATGAAGCACTATTAGAGTAAATAAGCCCTAAACCAGTCCTTCAGGGTAGGTTGGGGCAGTGTCTCTTAAATACACGTAAAAAATGAATTGATCGAAATGAAACTTAATTCGCAGATTTCAACATGTCGAACTAAAAAATGGAGAGGTTAAATCTTTTTTTAATCAACCCTTTAGGATGATAACTACCGATAAGATAGGGATAAATGTTTATTTAGAATAGCTGGAAGAATTGTGCCGAAACATGTTTCATTAGTTTGTGTAGACACGTTAATTGTTAGCATCTTATTTTAAAAATGACTCGAACATTGTTCGATAACAACAAAAAAAGAATACTGTATTGAGTATTTTGCCCTATCTCTCACTCTTCTAGGTTGTGTGGAGGTCAGTCACTGAAATACATTGAGCAAATGGACCAATTAGTATGACATTTTATGGTCAGGGTTCCTAAAATAATAAGATGCCCCCAAAATTGGCTAATAATGCAAGATATATTTCTAATATTTTATACTATAAGAAAAATGAAAGAAATTTTTGTACTATTAATTTATGGATCTTTTCATAAAAAATCGATTCTCGCAATAAAATAACATTAATAAACATTTTGTTGTTTAAAAATAATAATTCAGTTCCCAGTCTTACAAAAGATATTGACCTAAAAAAGACCGGGTATTATTACCTTAAAAAAATTCTTTTAATTTTTATCATTTCTATTTTCTGATGATAAAAAATAAAAAAAAGTAAAATATATTAAAATATATAAGACTTAAATATATTTCATAATTTTTTAATATAAATATTATGGAATTTTGTAATAATATTTTTTCTCAAATTCTTAAACAGATGGTTCCTCTCATATGTTAAATTAAAATCAATCACTAACTAATAATTATGTTCTTTATTAAAATATTATTTTTTTCATCGGGAACACACAATTGTGCATATATTCAGAACTCTAATGCATCAGGAAGTCAATAAAAATCGATTTACAATATTCAATTTTTAAAAACAAGAAATTTATAAGCTTGAAAGTAGGCAGTTTAAATAAAAGCGTGTAGTATTTCACAGTAATTGTAATATGCTTCTAAATTCTGAATCATAGTACCTCCATTTACTTCAAACAGGATGATTCAATTAACTGTGCTGAAACTTTTGGGAGAGGAATGTTGCACAAAAATTCTTTGGAATCATATAATCATTTCCTATCATAACATGATATGGCAGGGAATCCCACTTTCAGATTATGGTGTTATTCGTCCACGAGAATTTCTCTGCATTCTGTTAATGTGTTGGACCCGCAATGTTTTTGACCACAAAATCGGCTGATACCTCATGTCTCCTTCTTCCTCCGAATGTAGAAATCAAAGATTATTTCTAAAAACATCTTTCCATGACTTTTGAGAGAACAGCAGGTCGCCCATTTACTGCACCATGCAATGTAATTCCATAAAATAGGGGCGTACTTATTTTCCGAATGGTATTCATCCTCATTTAAAAGTGCATCGAATGTGTTGGCCTCGTTCAGAGACCAGCAAAATCGCCAGACCTAACACCAGACCTTGATTACTTCCTTTGAGGTTATTTCAAATGTCTGGTGTACGAAATCCTCTTTGAAGGGGGATGAGGACTAGAAGTGATGATCAGCGTCGGATGAATTCTCCATATGTATATGATTTCAAGCCTGGAATGCAGAGTTTCTCTTCGCTGCTCTGCTCAATTTATAAAAAATCAATGCATTGTGAAAATGTGTCATATCTGATGTCTGAAATTATGCAGATATATCGTTTCTCATACTTACTGTATTCTGCCCACGAAGACTATGTTTTCGACGCTCCATTGCTATGTGATTCAGATTTATTTTTCCACACTTTTATTTAACTTGACTTGTTTCATGTTTGTAAAGATAGAACTTTGTATTTGATTTTTCACTCACATCTTGATGTGATAGAGTTTTGAAATTTTGTACACATATTTATTCTCGATAACAGTTCACTATTTTAATATTTTTAGAACTTAATTACTAGTTAATCTATTAATTAAATTAAATTTTGATTCTTTACAAGAGTCTAGTAAATTTGAATAATATTGAAATTAAGGCTAAAAGTAGAAAATAATTTTACAAATTTCTACCTTTTCCTACCATATATATTTTCTTGTATCAACAGTTCAAGAACAACGCCACTTTGTTCCATGTTTGTATTCTCTTAAGTTTTCAAACTACTCCCCTTCCTCCCCCCCTCCCCCCAAAAGAAAGCGTTTTTGTAAATAGAGAAATTTTTGGAAAATGTTAAAATTCGGCGGAACTTTTATAAATCATATTTTTAGGTCTTTTAAAACAGCTACAGATAATGTTTCAAACCTTTAAAATTTATTAATATGCAGTAATTTTTAAGACAGCTTTATCTGTGAATTTTTTATACTTCTGTGTAAATAATATATTTAAACATTCAGATGACATGATAAAAGACCTTAGTTCCAATGCATTTTGTTCTTTTATGTTCCAATGAATTGTATTTTTCGTGAAATTTGTGCAAAGCCAAAAGTATCAACTTTTACATTTTTCTATATTTTGCTTAGTTACGCAGTGTTTTTCAGATTTGCAGAGCTGTTTAAATTCCCTTTATTCAGAATTCTTCCAGTCTTATTGAAACACTTTATAAAAACGCACTATTTTCAACATAGCTTAATGAGTGATTTTGCATGCGTTCTTGAATGTTATTTTTTATTCGCTTTTAGCATCCTCAGGTACAAATATTTTAAGTAAAAACATAGTTAATTTTTAAAGTTACTTTTCATTCGCTTCATATGAACGGCAATTCAGTGACGCGGGAGAATATGAACTCTTTCTTTTGAACGTTTATTCAAAAGATCATTTATTTAGAAAAATCTCAATTTACAAAAATGCACATATATGTCAAAGTTCTTGAAGAAATTAAATCCGCTTCTGTGTTGCATAACTAATATGTGTTTCAAATAAATCATCAATAACTTATTTTTCGGTTCATTGCAAATCTAGCATTTTGTGGTTATTGTTCTTTTCCAGCAACAGAAAAGGCCTTGTAGGAAAACAACTTCTATAGAATTCACACGCCTTCACGGATAAAGAGCTTCCATAGTTTGGGTGTCATTTAAATCGGTTTTATCTACTATATAATAATTATCCACGCAAGGCGGTAACGCTCACGTGGTTTGGTTTGGCTACGTACCAAAGAGATTTAAACCAGACAGTCTGTCTAAAAATTAGCATACACACGGAAATACTGTTTTAATTCTGTGATGATATAATATCACTACCAGAATTAATATATTTTCCTAATATAATCTTTTGGCTTTTTTTGTTTGTTTATTTTTGATTGATTTTTTTTCTCTGAGTGTTGGGAAACACTGAATCTTTTTGCTAAATTATAAGATCTTCAAAGTAACCAAAGGACATTACTGATATTCTTACACTGAAAGATTTGCATTCATCAATTCATCATTTTTTAAAATTTTGTATTTGGCAGTGGATTTTTCATTATTTTTACTCTGACAAAACGAAAGTAAT
The DNA here is from genome assembly GCA_013235015.1 of Araneus ventricosus. NCBI lineage: Eukaryota > Metazoa > Arthropoda > Arachnida > Araneae > Araneidae > Araneus > Araneus ventricosus. The sequence continues at coordinate 135,144 of BGPR01002250.1, read as the reverse complement.
TGTTAAAAATAAAATTATTAACGAAACGAAAGTTAGTATCAGTTGATTCATCAGTTCTGTTTTTCATGCTTTTTTTTATTTCGTAAGAACTCTACAATCTTTCTTCAACAACTTTCGTTGATAAATCTGTGAGAATCAGATCTGAGACATTGTTGGCAAGCTGAAAGCACGTCTTAGACAGGCACAAATCTTCTAGTTCTTTATATAAACATTTATTTCCCCCAATTTAATGTAAAACCAATGTCCCAGAAAATTCTGCAACTGAAGTATCCATATTTTTGAACTAACCGTCGTGGTTTGATGGAGAAGTTTCGAATTTTTCTCTGCAGCGTTCAAGAATATTCTTGAGAAGTTATTGTACCTCTATACTTTCTTCATAGTTTATACTTCAGTATAGATATATTCTCAGAAGTTATATATAAAAAGATACATCTTAAAGTTCAGTCAGCTGTGAATTAGATAGTGACTAGGTGAAATAGTAATTAGTGATTTCTTGCACAGCCTCTGAGCGGCTGCTCAAACTGAATCATTGTCATTTTCTACTCTCGCGACTTGGTTACTATTATAATTGTTTTCTTATACTACTATCGTCTTCTTTAACCTTCCACCTGCGGAATCTGTGATTTAAATCCGTTCGAAGCTTGTTTGTTTCCTATGCATTCCGTGGTTTCCGCGGAGTAGTGGGCTTAGCTTATACTACTATAGCGTTGAGTTCTATTACACAATTACAGGGTCGCATTAAAATAGTAATTCAGTTCACTTCAAAAGTATTTAACATAGTTGTGTGCATATAGTGTTGCATTGTGTGTAAATAGCGTGAAAACAAATTCAACAACAGAGGATAAAGAGTATGAATAATCATCCTTGCTCATTCTGCTCTTTGTTTGTGAATGAAGTTGTGTTTTCTTATATTTAATTAATCACCTAATTGTCCTAAAGCACATACTTTTATAATATTACGAAGCTCACGGAGCAATTTCGCAAATTCGGCATCGTAATTACGAAGGACGGGATGGTTAGATGTCTTCAAATCTTCATTTTGGATCCTAACATTAGAGAAATCTCATTTATACACACGAATCAACATATTTATTAGTAGAATTCTGTGCCAAACATTTTAATTGCATTTCATAAATTTGAAGTGTACCTGTAAGTTATGATTGCCTTTTAAAGTAGCCAGTTATAAATATTTAAATGCTGAACTATTGGTAGGGTGTGTGTGAAACGCTGGTCTACAGAATTTTGAAAACATCGTTTTTTTCAGATTTTTATGAAGAGATTAATTCGTAAGGCAATTTATATTAACTAACTTACTAGAAATCATTTGTTTGGAAAATAAATGTAAATAAATTTGCTTTTTCATGGTTTCAAAGGAATGTGAGGACCTAAATGAAATCCCAAGTAGTGCCTAGAGATCGTCTGCAACAGTTGGCAACAATTAATGGCAACTTTTTATGCACTTTCCCGTAATTCGCCAATTTTATAGTTACCTAGTTATAGCATTCACTTCATGGATGAATCTTGGGTGATTATAGCATGTATTACAATAACATTAATCAAAGCTACGAATTAATGAAAAAAATTACAATAAATACTGCAGAATACAAAAATTTAAGTAGTATTTTTAAGGTGACAAATATTTCTATTCAGGCGCATTTACGTAATAAAGTCTTTAATTTAAAAAAGCAAAAAGATTAAGCCTACATTTGTTAAATCAGTTTTATATCAATACATTTTTTAACTGTTATTTTTAAGGGCACTCTCTTTTGCGTGCAACTAATTGTTATCGATTTACTCGATTCGACTTTCAATGACCTGATTTCCACCTGACCCCCTTTCTTTTCTTCGAAACCTAGCAAAACACTATGATTTCGTGAGGCGTCCCGCAATCTACTTAGATTGGTTACCATGAACGGTGTTTCGTGCGAAGGCGAATGGTTTAACTTTGACCTACTTTCCCTTTCTTTATTTTGCGTGTTGTCATGTGATTGATTGGATGTGAGTGTGGCATACAACACTCCCTGAAGAATAATTGTCACAACAAAGAGATACAGCAATCAAATTAATAAATTTTATGAATTCTTAAAATTAATTATTATTAATTTTATAATCTCTTAAAAATTTGAATTATCAATTAAATTATAATATCTTAAAAATTGTGCTGTAATAGGCACATCTTCCGGATTTACATTTTTGTGTAATGTGGCCAACATATTTAGTCTTTCCTTATCGGAAACTGTATGTTTTCTGAACTTTAATTTTGTAAGTTCGAAATAAGGTTTTGGAGAAACATGCCTTTGAAGTTGTATTTGATGACTTTTGACATAAGAACAGTTATTAAGTCTAATCTACAAATTTTTCATATTATTGTAACATCATTTTTTTTCACCATGTATCAAAGTGTACAGAATATATGAATTGACAATTGTCACATCGAAAAAATGAAAAAAAAAATCGCGTTCAAAATTTCAGAAGTGATATTACATGATAAAATAAATCACAACGCAACCGAAATTGAAAAGAAATTAGATGATATTTTCTCCCCAGAGAACAGCTGAAACACAAAAATGCGTGTTTTTCATCTCTTTCTAAGCTTAACCTCAAAAATGTAAGTAGAAAAACACCTGTGATGAAGGGGGAGCTTGAATCAGGAAAACAAAAGGTAATTAAAAGCACTCCTATTCCAAAACAAAGCGAACGAACATTTTGTTTTCACTCTATCAACGGACGAACATCAACATTCATTGGAGTTTGGTTTCACCATGAAACCAAACATTTTACTTAACTTTTCCAGCGCTTCTTTTTACTTCTCTAAATAACTGAAAGTTATAACTTATAATTTAGAATGACTACAGTAAACCAATATGTTATTAATTAAAATAAATAATGCTTTTATATTTTTTAAGCGAGTAGAATTTGTGAAATTTGAATTGATTTCTACATTCGGCTTCATCTAATGTATTATTTATTAGATTATGTGCTCTTGCTGTCATCTAGTGAACAGAGAATAAAACATAGTTTATATAGGCTGTTAAGTTAACGACATAATGTTTAAAAGTTGTTTACGTAAAAAAAATATACAATGTGTGGTTTCACTGCGAAACTAATGAACGGGCTAAAGGGTTAAATATGTACACTGAGAAAAAAATTCTGGCAGAAAAACCATATTTGTATGGTAATGGCATTTCTGGTAATAAAACCAGAATCCTGGTGATAATCAACAAAATTTACGGTATTTAAATCATTTCTTTAATAATCTTACCGTTCGTTCTGGTAACGGTTTACGAGAATTTCTGGTTTTCGAAATTATGGCTCTTTTTACCCACCTGTTAAGTAAAATTACAACGCTGAAAAGTTAATTTACCAGGAAAAACGGTTTTCATACCATCCACTTCGTTTTTTGATGAGAATCACGATAAAATTACCAGATTATTCTTCAGAAAGTATCGTTCATTTTACCATATGTTTCGTGATTTTACTATACTGACATCTCTGACATCTACCAAATACAATGGTATCAGTGCATTTATTTTTTTTACCATTCCGTATGATAAATCTCAAATATGGCGGCACTTTGTTGGATTGAAGTAGATAACGTTCCTCCTCAAGTATGTCAATATATCAGAGAAAAGAAGGACATTAATGAAGTGTTGAAGTGTGAAAACATTCTATACCCTGATGGATCAATCCATAGCGGCGTCTGTTTTATGTATTTGTTAAGTGCGTAGTGCAATTTACTAAAAGTTTCAGTTTGGAAATGAAGGAACGTTAAACGAAAAATCTTTCTCTGTTCGCTCGGTCATGTTTAGCATGACGGGACATTCTCGCGTTAGAGCTGATTTGGATATTTACATACCCATTGAAAATAGACATTAAAGAAAAGCTAAAGGAGTGGGGATTTGAAGAACTGGTAACAGGAGTTTACTGGTAAGTACTAAATTTTATTTTGAATTGATTTTCGGTAATGTTGAATTAAGTATATATGATTTGTGAGTATATATTTAAATAAAATTTCTCATTTATTGAAAGTTAAAAATTTGACAGCTGAGTAAATTAAATGTCGAAAAAAATAAGGTAAATATATGCATATATATGTTCACAAGAATACTTTATTTGTAGTTTCTTTTCATATCAGTCATATTAAACAATTTTTGTCGATTTTTTTTGTTTATGCCCAGTCAGACCTATTACATTTGAATGTATAAATTAAAGGTAAAAATCTTTAAATAATTAGCAAATTTCTTAGCTCATGACTTTGTTTTTACAATGTGAAAAAAAATGAAAATATATTGTTCACTTCCTTAATGCATTTAATGTAAACTTCATCGATGTTCTGCCAATAATTTAATATTTAATTGCCGTTTATTTTTAAATACCTTTTCCTCATAAGTGAATTACATTTAAAGTTCGTTTTGCTACCGTTTCCTGAAATGAAATATCGAAATTTTACTTTTTTTAAAAATTAAGATTATGAATACTAGGTTATTAAACAATTACTACAGACGTATGAAGATATGTTTAATTTTATATTCATCTGTATGGTGAAAAGGAATGAGTCAAAATTATTCAATTTTCAATAGTTTTTTGTTACATCAGATAATGGTAAAAGCAAAAATTAAATAATTTGTTATTTCCTGTATTTTATTTGGAAACTTCTTGGATAAATAATATGAAAATTATCAAAATCAAGTGATCATAAAAACAAATTGAAAGAATGTTCCTATTACGTTTTTTTCCTTCATAACTTGAACATCTTTCTTTTATTTATACTGTGCTTCTTAAAATTGTCATATCTAAAATTATATATTTTTTATGAAGAATATGGATGGGTAGAATATTTATAATTCTTTTTTGTTTTTGTCTTGTTAGGCATTTAGCAATAAATTTATTTTCGTTCCGGAGATAGTAGAGTCCCTGGGTATTTTTCCAATTCCATACCATGATCTTAGGTTGATTCGAACCGGATCGGTTCGCGTTTAGTCATCTGCGGTTGGCAATACTTCGAATGGAAATAAAACGGTTTTTTTATACGCAACTGTAGTGGCGGGTTGTTGACATGTTTTTGTCAGTTGGAGATGAGAACGGGAGCAAAAAGAATATGGAGGCCTTTCTCGGAGGGTGCCATTTTTTTCTCCTGACCGAATCAGATCGGCAATAATTTTAGCCCTTCTTTTGATGACAATTTTTTCTTGCCTTTTAAGCATTGTGAAACAAAGGCATAATTTTGTGATACTCTTGATCTAACAATTTTTGAACCCGGTACAAGCTAAGAACTCAGTTCTGGAGCATACGCCGGAGACACACTCTTCATACCTTGATCCTTGAGAACGATACGTGCACGAGATCGGGTTATATTTTCTGACAATATTTTTCGTATTAGAGAAGTATCTTTTAAACTTATTTTATTATTTTGATTACTCCAGTGAAGAGTATTATGATTTGGATTAATAATAAATCATTTTTAAGAAAACCTGATCTCGTAACTGTGCCACCACTACTAACTTTTCACTGTCAATTCTGCTAAAGGTGTTAAACACACTCTCGTCGATAACAGTCTCCAGATGTTTTTTACTTTCAATTCTATGCATTTAGGTATAGTTTTTCAAAGAATTCATAAAAGTAAATTGTAAGCAACTTATAATCGACATATAATCCACATAGCTCCTAAACTTGAGCTGTGTCATTTAAAGAGTCTGTACTTTATTTCCTATTCATGTCTTCTATATTTTCTGAGATCTTATTTTTGGAGAAATTACTTTTATCTTTCTTTACTGGACAAATCTAAAGCAGCAATGCAGTATCTAAAATTATATAAAATTTACACAAGTTATGAAAATATTGAAATAATTAAGATATATAAGGTTCAGTATAATTTTTGAACATATCTAATAGCTATTCTGAATATCTGCTGCTAAATTATATCGAATACATAATTGAAACATTTTTAATTTGATCAATTATTATATTTATTAATTTACAAAATAAATATATAAATCTGAATGATTTTCATTTTTATTTAATTATTTATAAGAAAGTTAACCTATGTTAAGATGCAATAGTTTTGAGTAATTAGGTAGTTTTCCACTCCAGGTTTCTAAGTACATTGTAGAGTTATATTTCATTGCTCACACAAACATAAGGGATTTTAGAGAGAGAAACTGAGATTTTAGAAGGGAACGTTATCTAAAACTCTAAATACATTTATTTATGTTTAAGTACTTTTAAAATTGGATTTACTTCTTTTGGAACAACGAGGTGGCTTCACTTGATTTGTGATGTAAATATAAAAATTTTAGTATGATATACAAAATTTTTCTGTAATCCTATTTTTCGAATATGAATTTTTTTTCAACAAAAAAAGGAATATTTTTGAAAGAAAAAATACTTATAATATATTTAGTTTTACATATTCTTAGAACGTTGACAGGTAGATTAGCGTTATATAATAGAAGCTTGCAAAAGTGGCACCACTAAAACACAAAGGTCTAGGAAAGACACATGTATTCAAGGTGCCAGTTTATAAGATTGAGACAATAGAATTTTTTTTATTTCTATGAGAACAGAATTTTCTTTCCCTGCATTTACCTTGAAAAACCTTTTGTGCCAAAACCGCTAGCACATTTTCACAATTCATGATCAAGACTTATAGAAAAGGTGTTATTATGCAATAAAAAAAATTTTGTCAAACAAAATAAGCAGAATAACTGTAATGCTTTGTTGAAGTTTTAATAATAGTGACTTTGAAAATGTTCTCATTTTGAGGCTACTAATCATCTCTGTATTAATATACACATATCGTTTATCATATGAATTTAGTCTACCTATTCATAACAAAAGAATTGTAGTTAAACGATTAAATTTTGAGAAAAACAAATATTTTGAAAATTGTTGAATACGAGTTGAACTTATTTCGTTTACTACAGTTAGTGGAAAATTTGTATTTATACAAATAGCACAATTCTAAGAGCTCTGATCATGCTCGTTCAAAATGTACTGCTAATTTCAATGTATAAAATTTAATAGGGCAGTTGCAGTGGGAAGAAATTTAGTTTATATAAATAATGCAGAAGTCGGTCCAAACACCCCTCCAATAGTGCATTTTCGAAATATAGCCTTATTTTGCACAAAGAACTTAAGAGTGAATTTGTTTGCTCATAAAACGTTCTAAATTAATCTTCAAAAAAATATTTCAGGTTGCTAAAATAATGTTATATTAGTACATAATTTTTTATCGTCTAGCTTTTACTTAATGTTTTTATTTTTTATGAGAATGTTAAAATTTTTTAGAACTAATTTTTAAAATTTATACAATTATAAGTTTCTAATCCAGGAGACATTATTGTTTTTTACTTAACTGATTAATTAATTTAAATAAAATTTCTAAAATAAGGAAATAGTTTCCTTATTACATTAAATTAGAACCTCGTAAGAAATTTTAGTTGCTTTTATTCTGGACATAACATATATATTTGAATCAGAATTATTTGGTTATCGGTAAGAAAAAATAGTTTTCCAAATATGTACACCATTTCATATATTTGCTTTCAATTTTGGATATGTGATCAAAAACATGGACTTGAGTAAAAAATAGGTCGTTAAGTTATTTTTAGCTGCTGATAACTGTATGAAGAAAATGGACATAGCTCAAAGAAAAGAAAAAGTGAAGCAAGATTCTACCTTTAAAGGTCTTGCGAGAAAGGAACATAAATCTTGAAGAAAAGGGATAAAAAACTGCTGAATTTAATAATATAAAAAACTGTGTATTTTATGTTGAAATTTTGTTCCAATTTGTATAATGTTTAATTAAACCCTTTTGCCCCGACCGGGACATATGAGTGCAGTTTTAAATATGCTTGAAATATCAAGATGGTAGCAAAATTATTTTGCTTATTAGCATTTATGCAGCAGCAGCCAGCTATTAGTGTTCACTATGTTACATTAATGATTTAAATATTAAAATTTGTGTGTGAAATCATTCATTTGTTATTTTTTATTGAAAGTGAACTAGCAGATAACAAAAAAAGTATCCACTTAGTTTAAACGTAAATGTACCATCACTTTTTTTAATAGAGGTATTAGTCACGTTATTAAAGTTTAATAAATTGGGTAATCTTGCTGTTTTACAAGAGGTAAAGGAAAGGGTGAACTTACGTGTGCAGTACTTTTTGAGCTTGCTATTTAGTAGAGGTTAAGCTTTCCATAAAATGCTTCCATTTTTGTTTTATTATTTCTTTGCTGAAATTTTTGTATAATGAAGTCAAGAGCAATCAACGTAAGAAATGAGAGTACTACTTTAAGTGATCGATAATTAATCCCAATTCATTTTTTATGATCCTTTATTTTTAATTATAAAACATTATATTTACTAAAAGGATTGTTCAATGTTTTAGATTTTGTAAAAAAAAAGTAAGTTTAAGGCGATCTCTTCAGTTTTGACTCAGTCTGCGAGATCTTAACATATTAAGAACCATTTTTGCTTTACTATAAGAATCATTCAAAATGTTAATTGAATTGTTTTACATTTTTAGATGAAGACTTATCAACAGTCTACCCCAACTTATTTGTAGGAATTGTTCTACAAATAAATTGTAAAGCAATCACAGAAGTGGGGGCCAACAAAAGCTATAAAGTTGTTTCCTTAAGTTGCTAATCTTGGCGATATATTTGGCGACCACTTGGATGACTTGGCGGCGAAGTTGGCGACAAAAGGAATTTTCTAGAAGACCTCGAACTTTCAACCTATTTCTACTGGCTTCATGAACTTCCTGGAGTTTACATCACTTCCTACGTAATGAAGTCACTTCCTGTTGAGAAAGTATAAAAGCAAGCTCTCAACACTGTCCAATAAATTGAAGTTAGATTTGAAATATGTGCTTTTGTTTTCTTAAATACTTAAAATAAATTCACTGCATATTATGTATATTAATAAAGAAAATTAAATTACCAAGAAATGATAAATTTTAGTAATTATAACATTACTTAATAAATTTAACAATTTATAAAAAATGAGTCAATGAGTTTTTGCATTTATTTTTATAGTTCATTTTTCACTCTGCCTCAGGCATTTGTATATTTACAAACATTCTGCTTTTTAAAAAATCGTAGTGATGTTGAGAATTGAGTAAAATTTTACCGGTTCAAAAGCAAAAATAAATAAATATTAATGCGATTGGCATTATAAATGGGCATACCGTATCTCAAATTTTACCAGATAATTTGTAATAGAACCAGAGTTATTCTGGTAAATTTATCAAATTAAATGGTCTAAATTATCATCTTATTGGTAATACAACCAGAGTTATTCTGGTAAATTTAACAAATTAAATGGTCTAAATTACCATCTTATTGGTAATAGAACCAGAGTTATTCTGGTAAATGTATCAAAATAATTGTCTAAATTACCATCTTATTTGGTAGTATTACCTTTGTGTACGGTAATAATACCAAATTCCATATCAAACAGCATGGTAAATTAACGATATTTTTCTGGTTATTTTACCATAAAGTCATTGCTAAACTGCTACGGTAAAAAATACCGTACTTTATGGTGTTCCATATGAGCCACACAATACGATAAATTTTACCATATTCTGATAGCTTTGACCAGAATTTTTTTTCATTCCACATTGAAAAAAATCAAAGAAGATATATTTAAGTAATATTGTTCGTTCACTTTTAAGATTGTAAAAATCGAGATAATTATTATACCTATATTCAGACACCAGAATTTTTCATATTTACCTATAGTAGTACAGGAATATCTAAATCAAGTGAGTCTCACAAAATAACTGATTACTAGAAATGGTGCAGAGCTGATAAGGCATATTGTCTTAGAACATTCTGTGATAAATATGAACCTTATTTTACTGTAAGATTATATTGGCTTTATATATTAAAATTATGATCTTTAACACTATTTGATGTAACATATTGTTGGCCTAGCATATTTAAAGTTATTATTCCCTTTTTTGTATTTTCAATGAAATATAAGTTCTAAGTGCAGAAAAAGTTTCAGATCATGTTTTGTTTGGATTTTTATTTTAAGCACAGTATTTCTGTAAAAAAATCAATACTTTTTTCAGAATTAATGCTGTGAAATGCGTAAGAGAAAAATGAAATATTTTGTATTGAATAAGATGAATAAATTTATGAGTTCCGGAAAAGATATTTTTTAATCAATAATTGATGTTTTCATAACAGTTCTTAAGTCAAAACACTTCCTGGAGGAAAAAAGATAGAAAGCAGTCAAAACGTAATTCAAATCTATACCTCTAAATGAAACATGCTCAACCATATAGTGGTAAAAATATTGTACTGAAAAAGGTGTCGGGAAATGAATAATCCCAACAAAAGAACTAAAATTGCAATATCATATGACGGGGACACAAAAGTGAAAAATGAATACTGAAAGTGAATAACAAAATGAAGTTGAAACCTATTCTAAAAAGAACAATTTCGCACAAAGCTATTCTAAACATTTGCATATTTTCTTTACAATGCATTTTAGCACATGCATTCTCTACGAATTGTTCAGTTTTCTTATGCATTTTATTTTATATTATTACAAATCAAATCAAATTATATATTTTCCAGAATAATTAAAATATTATAGTTACACAGACGCACTTTTCAATATGTCCATCATTAATAGGATATATAATAACTATTTTGGAAGTTAATCATCATACATCCGTAACCTAATTGGTTTGCTTTGTTAAATTTATTTAATTTTAAATGTTCTGTTTTACACTCAAAAGATATATAGTTTTTATAATTTAGAACCCCTTTATTGATTATTCTGAATAAGAAAAAAGAAGCTGGCAATTAATAATTGTTAAATCTTTTAAGAACTGTTCAGCCTTTTTTTCCATAAATTTCGTCGATGTCACCACACTTATAAATGTTATGTCACTATGTATCTGTCTTTAATAGTCATTTTAGACCTGTCAGATGTATACGTATGGGCATGTAATTTGCTCTTTTCTGCCATTATCTATAATAGAAGTTGACTTATGTAATATGAGTTTTACTTATTTAAATGCAAGAACAAATTGCTTGCTTTAAATTTTTTATTTGTTATGTGTGTATTATGCAAAAAATTTATGCTGTACACAAAATTTTTCCTAATAATTAACTCGCGATTTCTGGTTTCCTAGCACATGCCCCTGGTTAAATAATATTGTTTTCATGTCTGTATAATTTATAAACATTTTTCTTTTCTTCTTTTCAGTAAAAGAAATTCAGTTCCATACTATGATTTGATGAAAGATTATACTATGATGAAATATTTTCTGGTTATGGAATGAACAAAGTTACTCATATAACAGAACTTTTTGCAGCTAAGTATAGTTTTCAATTACTTTCTTTAGCTTAAAAAATAACTGTCACAAAATTTTTAATTCGTGAAGAATAATTTCTATTATAAGCATTAGAAATATAATGATTTTCTGTGATTACTGAAATTTATGATAATAAAATAACAGCTTACAAAAAGTGAATTTTAATAACTTAAGAGAAAATACATCGCATTTTTAAATTAGCTTCATATAAAATTTATTCTGTATTGATGCAAAGTGATCATGATTTTTTTGAATTTTATATATATTTTCGACTTTAAATTGGTCTGATTAAAAGAAACTTAATTTTTATGCTCGCTACTGTTATCACCAAAGAACTCAAATCATGCTGATCCAAACATCTCTTATACGATATTTGATTTGTTTCAAATTGTTACATGAAATTACTATAAACGAAAAACTTAAATAACGATCGTCCTTAAATGACATTTCATTATTCATGTATAAAATGATCATAAATATATTTTAACATTGTTGTGAATTTGCTGTGTAATAAATACAGTAAATCAATAATCAAGGTTAGTTGCCCCATTTTGAATTTGCAAATGCAGCATTCTTTTTGTCTGAACTAAGGCTAAATTGGTCAAAATGATATTTTTGCGCCCGTTCTAAGAATGTTTATTTCTCTCTCTTACTTCCCCTGTATTATGCCACCATTAATCAAACAACATTTATGTTCGTCTCCTAACCATCAAGGAGAGATGCATTGTGCTTTTCAGCTTTACATTTACTGTATTGCCTGATCTGTGGGTATTGCATTTACCTCACAAGATTTCCACAAACGCTACTGAATTCCTTCAGGTATGGTTTTTTTCATTGTTCTTTCTGTTGAAATGCAATTTTTACACTGTTTATATTGGTAATATAACTCTGAAATGAATCACGCTGCTTATGATATTTAATAAAATCTAATCAACTCATAGAGACTGCATATGTGGGGATAATTCCTCTATTATAATCCTATTACAAAATATTCATATAACTGCAGATTCTTGATTTGTTTCTTTGATGACTTATAGCTTATTCAATGTATTCTGGCATATATTCGGTCTTCTCGCATCGATAAACAATTTAAATTTGCTACAGCATTTGCAACAAAGAATTTGCATTTGTTTTATAGAGGATTTCTATCAAAAGAATGTAGAGAATGTAATTTTTTGATGAGCAGCGATCTCGTATTTAACAATATCTTCTTACATATTACTTATGCACTCCCAGAGCATGGATATGTGGTTATGTAAGTATCCAAGATTTTATTAGTTAGTTTTCAGTTGCTAGTTTCACAGGACTTTGAAATTCTTATATGAATGAGAAGTGAGCACTAATATTAAATTCATAGAATTCAATTTGTCATATCATTTCTAGAATTAGTAAAGTGTGAATACTTTATGAAAAGAAACGTCTTTTGAAACATATAATTTAATTTGATGTGTCTCAATGAGAAGTTACTATTCGATAAATTATTCCAATTAGTAGGTGACATAACGTCCAGGATATGAGGATTATAATATTATAAAATTTGTATTTAATAAACAAGACAATCTGCTTTTATTTTTCACTTCAGATTAGAATCTGATATTAGTGAATTGATTGAAACTTAGTGTTTAAGCTACTGCAATGTCTAGCATTCACTTTTAGCAATATTGTTACTTAAAAAATATATAAGTTATCGGAAAAAGTTTTGCTGAAGAGTGTTAGAATGAACTATGATTGCCTATGAGAGTGGAAATTAAAGAAAATATCGCTTTTAAATCGCCAAACTCGTTTTTATATTATTATGAAGTAACTTCCAATAAAGATGATTCAAGATTTTTTTCTTCAAAATGCAGACTCTGTAACAGAACGCAAATATGATATTTGTTAGAATGAGATGCATTTAAACAAAAAATTTTTTACAAGTAATAATTCTTTTACTAGCAATTGGAGGAATTCTCATTATGCACAACGAACGCGATGTACGAAGTATTTTTACACAAGATATATCTCATAAATTCGTTCAAATCTATATATAAAACTCAACGAATGTATGTTCATTCAAATCTATAATAAATAATATACATAAAACTCAACGTATGTATGTTCATTCAAATCTATAGTAAATAATATATATAAAACTCAACGTATGAATGTTTGTATGTATATATGTTTGTTCCAGCATCACTTCCGAATGGCAGCACCAATTTTAATGAAACTTGGTACACAGGTTCCTCATTAGCCGACTTGAGTTACTGTAGGGGGGAAATAAGCCCTAGCCCAGTCTCTCAAGGCAGGGTGGGCTAAAGACCCCCAAATACATGTAACAAATAAGCCGGTTGACATACTTCGCGATTTTGATGAAACTTAGTAGTCAGGTTCCTCATTAGCCGACTTGAAGTACTATAGGGATTAATAAGCTATAACTTATTCCTTCTGAATAGAGAGGGGCAAAGTTTCCAAAGTATATGTACCAAATAGTCCGATTGACACGTTTACCGATTTGAGTGGCTTGGGCGATTTTTATGAAATTTGGTGCACATACTTCTAATTAGGACAGTAAAAGCGCTATAGGGGTATATAAACGCTAATACAATCCGTCAGGGTAGTGTGGGGAAAAGTCATTTAAATACAATTAATAAATGGGTCAATTGGCATAAAGCTTTATATAACTGGGGCAATTTTGATGACATTGGGTATAAATATTCCTGTTAGGCTGACTAAAAGTAGTATCTGGAAAAATAAACAATAATCCATTTCTTCAGATAAGGATGGAGTAAAAGTGTCAAAATATTCTTAAATTGTAGGGCCGATTTACATACTGTTTTATACGGCTAGGGCGATTTTGACGATATTTGTACATATATTTCTCAGAGTCTGATTAAAAATACTCTGGGTAAATAAACTCTAACACTACTCCTTCAGAGTAGAGTGTTCATTCGATTAAATCCCTGTAACAAATGGGTCGATTGAGACGAAATTTGACATGATTAGGGAAATTTCGATGACACAGGGTACATGTGCTCCTCACGGGCTGACTAAAAGTACTGTAGGGGTAAATAAACGCTAATACAATCCCTAAGGGTAGGATGGAGAAAATTCCTCAAAATACATGTAAACCCTTGGGCCTAGTGACAAACTGTTGGATACGGCTAGGGTGATTTTGATGAATTTTTGTACATATACTTCTAATTAGCCAACTAAAAGTTTTTAGGGCTAAATAAGCACTCACCTAATCTATGAGATTAGGGTAGGACAAAGTCGTTTAAATACATACGGAAAATTGACAATTCACATGAAATCTGATACGGCTCGGGCAATTTGATGAAACATTATGCATATGTATCTTACAGCCAAATAAAAGCACTCTAACACAAATACTCACTCAATGCCTCAAGTGAGGAGTAAGGTGGAGCAAAGACACAGGTCGATTGACAAGAAACTCGATACTTCTGGGGCGATTTTCATGAAACTTTGGTGCGTATGTTCCTTTTTAACTGATATGAAGCACTTTTTGGAGTAAATAAGCCCTAAGCCAGTCCTTCAGGGTAGGTTGGGGCGGTGTCTCTTAAATACACGCAAAGAATGGATTGATCGAAATGGAACTTAATTCGCAGATTTCAACATGTCGAACTAAAAAATGGAGAGGTCTTAATCAACCCTTTAGGACGATAACTACCGATAAGACAGGGAGAAATGTTTATTTAGAATAGCTGGAGCAATTTTGGCGAAACATGTTTCATTAGTTGATTTAGACACGTTAATTGTTAAAATGTTATTTTAAAAATGACTTCAACATTGTTCGATAACAACAAAAAAAAGAATATTGTATTGAGTATTGGGCCCTATCTCTCACTCTTCTAGGTTGGGTGAAGGTCAGTCATTGAAATACATTGAGCAAATGGACCAATTAGTATGACATTTTATAGTCAGGGTTCCTAAAATAATAAGATGCCCTAAAATTGGCTAATAATGCAAGAAATATATGTAATATTTTATACTATGATATAAGAAAAATGAAAAAAAAATTTTTGGACTATTAATTTATGGATCTTTTCATAAAAAAATGATTATCGCAATAAAATAACATTAATAAACATTTTCTTGTTTATAAATAATAATTCAGTTCCCAGTCTTACAAACGATTTTGACCTGAAAAAGACCAGGCAACGCTGGGTACTCAGCTAGTTTTATATATATGTTAGCGTTTAAGTGTATAATTCAGTTACTTCATATAATAACTATGTATCTAACTAGTTTATTCATGAAATACTTAGTTGTTCTATGAAATAACGGATTCCACGAATTAACTGTAACATTCATTTTATCTTCACCTCTAAGAATTTTTCTTCAGACATACAATATGTTAAACAGATTGTACAGATTTCCTTTTACGTAACTATATATTTGTGATGTTGTTTTGAATGCGTTTGAATCTGAAAGAGTATTAGTTGACTATTTGACATTCATTTTAAGCAATATCATGTTAAACAATCCTTATATCTTTATATTTATTTTAAGAGAAATTTATTCATTATAGTGTACGTTAGAAAAACTAGTTTCATTTAGAGTCTGTTTCTTCACAACATAAATATTTTCATCCCTGTGTCTTCATCTAAATTTTATAGAATATAAAAACAATAAATAAAGGTGGGAAGTATGTAACACTCTTTTTTCTATAAAAAAAGGAAGAATATAATCTCTCATTTTTCTTGTTTCCTAAACTACTTTTCCTTTTCAATGTTTTAAAGATATGATGATTAAATTTAATTTAAAACATAGAAAAGTATGACTAGAGTAGTTATATATTTACAATTATGTTAAATAAATCATTATTACTTGCTGCACATATAAATTGTAAAGCTCAACTTTTTAGCTTCTGTATATTAAAATAAATTATATTAACAGAAATGTAACTCCATATGCATTTTCTTCTTGCAGTTTTAATTTCTTCCATATTCTTTCCAGAATACTCACCAGCGTCTTCAAAATATTTTGGAGTGATTTGTATTCATTGCAGATATTATGAATACCTACAAAACTGGTTATTGTAATAATCAACGAATTGAAATTTTATCTTTCTACATTCGTATTTTTTTAATACTGTCTAAGTTGGTAAACAAAATATTTAATACCAACAGTATTTTTATGAATTTTTTGAAATTCATACACCTTCGGAGATTATTAATTTTTATGATTATAAGCATTCTTCAAATAACTTTTATCGCATATTTTTTCAAGACTTCAAGGCATTATATTTATAATTTCCTTTCACCCCTCTTTTCATTTTGGAATTGACAAACCACATGAAGAAAGTCTTTAGAAATGAACAACAAGTTTTGACTAACTTTTCAGTAATTTGATGTTAGAAATAAATTTAATTTTTCCACATTTAAGAATTAAGAAGCTCAGTTATCGTATATATGCTTAAGAAACTTTAAAAAAAATAAGCTTCGAATGAATAAATAGACTTGTGATAAACACGTTTAGGATTGTTATGTAATATTATCATTTTAAATTGAAATTCAGTACCTTTATGCTAAAACCAGTTTTCAGACTTATAACATGATGTTAATTTCTTTGATTTATTCCTGCAAACTATCGTCAGAGGTAAGTTAAGATGATATAAGGCAGATAATGTATTATGTGTTTTTATGGGTTATCTGTGTTGCTTTGACAACACTCATAATGGATTTTTTGTAACTTTATGCTTTGTTGTCCCCAAAAGTGCAGTCAAGTGCACTGATTGTTTCATCTTATATTTAAACGAATTTGTACGTTATTTATTCGAAACTGTTTTTTGAACTGTGCCATTGTAGCTGTACCATAATTTTGATGAACAAAGGGAAATATTTTTTAGTGATTCTTTGCAAATGCATCTTTTTAACTTCAAGTTTATTTCAACACCCAAAAATGATTATCATGAGCGAGGAAGATGCATTCTGAAAAAATGAAATCGATTTAAGTACTATATTGCTGAAGTGTTTGTGCAGATGATTGTTTTCATTGAATATATCTGTTCCAATTCTTTTAAATTACAATCTTGATTAAATTAAAAATTATAAATATTCTACTAATTACGATCAAAATAATACTGGTTATTTCATGAAATGAAATTAAAATTATATAAATAAAATAGTAATAAAAATTAAATTATGAGTATTAAATTTGTGATGTTTGGTAATTGGTAGTCATTTTATAGCAAAGACTTTTAAAAAAACATAAAGAATTTCAAATTTAATCCCTTTCTTTCCTAGTACAATGCGTTGTGATTTTTTTTAAAGAATACCCAAGGTTCAAAATTTCTAACTTCTACCAGATTCATGAACACACAGTGATTTTCTCAGTAATGCATAAAGAAATTGACAGACACAAGATTTGAGATTTTGTAAGGCTGACGTTTAATAAATCAAATTGAATTACACATATAATTTTGAACAATGCCTTCATGAATGGCTCTTGGATATGCATAAGAAACGTGTTCAAAAAAAATTCAAAATTTCAAAAGGGGCGCCACCTCATTAAAATAAACACATATAAAAAAATCATCAAATACACTTCAGCAACTTTGCTAGTTGTGAGATAATCAACATTCAAATTTAAAAGGTTGTCATGCCATCTATTTTACCTATACATATCAAATATTTCAAATTTACCATTTGCAATGTAAATCAATCATGTTAGATACTCTCAACACAGTCACTTATGTAAGATGCAATTAAATAGAATCCATCTCAAATTTACTAGCTGCACACAAAATAACAATCAAAACATGAAATTTAGAGATTTACCAGCATTTAGCAATCTTATTTCAGATATCTAAGACACCCTATATCTTTAGCTAAAAAAATATTTTTATCATATCCCTTTTTAATTTAAAATTTAATTTCTTTTTTTTAAAAGCACCTAGGAGTAGCGATGACCTTTAACGTCAATCTATCAATTAAGACCCTTTAAATGCATACAACAATTAAAACATAGCAATTAAACTAAGATATCAAAGTATTACAATTAATCATATAAATCCATCTACTGACTATTTTCAGATATCAAAGAATTTATAATTTGATCTTATAAATCCAACTACTGATTAACTAGAATTTCTAAGAAAATTTCATTATTTTCAAATTTTCAACACCATGATAATTAAGTTCAAACCTGGTCCCAAGAAAGAAACACTTTTAAATTTTAAGGTTAATTCAACATAAGTATTTTCAGCAAAACAATACCACTTATCCCAATTTTTGAAACTCAAAAAAAATTGAATTTAACCAAACAACAATGAATCACGAAAATTATCCCTTACTATAAACTTGAGCACATAAATAAATATCACAAAATTGTACTTATCATTTGCAGGGGTTAGGACACACTCTGAGGTAGCTAGGCAAACAAGTTGGAATGGACAACTCCTGATGATCATTTTGTATTTTGTCGAGACCGTATCTAGTAGCCCAAAAACATCACAGGGACGGAATGTTCGATTTGACGCTGAACAACATGTTGGTAAGGATATCTCCTGATGGTCATTTTGTATTTTGTCGAGGCTGTATCTAGTGGCCCAAAAAACATCGCAGAATGCACTAAGATAATGCGCCAGACACGGCTCAATTCAATGGCAGGAAGTGCGCTGATTCAAGTTTACCTTCATCGTCTACTCTCTAAATGATGTTGTTGCAGAACTCAATATGAACTCAATATAAGAATCAATCTAGCGTTTACTTTTTACATTTTAGGCGTACCACGCGCATGCTGTGTCAGGATCTAATAACAGGCTTTTTGCTTGATATTAACTGCATCTTTTAAATTTTTCGTTTTTTTTTTGTAAGAAATGAAAATGTTCTCCAAAAAACTCAGCACGTAACGCCAAACGAATCCAGCCATGATTCACACACAAGCACGCCGAAATGGGAAAACATGAAGAAAAGTACTGGGCATCCCAAATACAAAAGCAGTCAAGCGTTTACATCATCCGAGATCCTTTTACCGCGCTCAAGCTTTCTATTGTTGCCAATTGGTCAGAATCAAGATCTTGTCCTTTTCCACATCTGCATAATCATGCCGCTTCTTCTCTCGGCTAACTCTCTCCGACACCTTCCTTCCGAAAAATTTTCCAAAACTCCAATTCCTCTCTAATCCCCCCAAAAAAAATCTACTTATACAAAAACTTGGCGGAAAGAAAACCGCCAAAAAAACTAAACGCTAACCCAATTGCGTCTTACCAGAATTTTTATTCTACAGTAAAACCTTTTAAACATGTCGCCAATTCCACTTTAAACTATTGATTCATTATGTCGCCAAGCCAAAAAACAAATTTAGCGACCCCACCCCCAATGAAAAACGTGATCACAATTGGTCAACAAGGGTGAAACCTTCTACGTAAGAACTCCAAGAGCGAATCAATTTGATTTCTGACCCCAACTTTCTTAATGGCATCTTCTCCCTCTCGACCAGCTGGCAGGAAGAAAACACCCCAGGGGGCAACTGGACCCTCAACCCTTAATGTTCCCAAGGAAGAACCAAGCCCTGCAAACGAACATTCTCACGAATTCAAAATAGCTCGAAATGGCCAATTAGTAGGTCAAGACAGGAAACAGCTGGGCATTCCCTGCCACTGAACAAATTCTTTATCTGTGGGAAAAAGGATTTCTCTGGACCCTTTTTTTTACAGCTGTGACTTTCTCACAGATAAGCAAGGCAATAAACCTCCCATGGGAAAGGAATTCTTTGGGTTCGAACCAGATGCTTTCTTAAAAGCGCAATGCCTATCCAGGAATAAAATTTCCACGAAGAGGGAAAGGAACAAATTACAATTTTGAAAGGGATGGTTACTAAAGTGCAGTTTCTTAAAACCAGGATTCGAACAAAGAGTGTAGTAAGCACACGGCTTTTTACAGTAAAGTTCTGCAGTGCAATGTTATGTTAACTTAACTTACACATCATATACATTAAATAAATAACTCTGAGAATGAAAAGAATTATTATTATTTAGGTAAATAGATTAATTTTAAATAAAACTTGAAAGAGTGACACGACAAATTATATAATAAATTAATAATGATATATTGCATTGCATGTATTATTTGTATACATATTAAAAATTTGCTAACATGAATCCAATACTTGTTAATATAAACTCGTGTCCAAAGGTTAAGCATGATTCGCGAGATGCAAAAAATTTGGAGTTAATATGTATAAATGATTTGCAATCAGTTATGGCAAATTTTGAGACATACAGTCATTGAAACTCGCATTTTACAGTGAAGATTCAGTCACGAGGGAATTTAGGGAGCCAACCAAAAATTGATGAAGAAGAAAATGATTTCGGCTTGAAAATGATGAGAGTTTTTCCTCAAATTAATATTTTTTAAACTTCAGTCTTCGAACTTTAATATTGAATTGTATGAAAATTGAATATCCTGACTGTCCATGTATACTTATAAATTAAATATATAACTTAAATTGCAGTTCGACGATTACTATTCGAAGATACAAATTTAATAAATAATAATTTGTGGAAAACTTCTCATAATTTTGTTTC
This sequence comes from Araneus ventricosus, assembly GCA_013235015.1. Taxonomy (NCBI): domain Eukaryota; kingdom Metazoa; phylum Arthropoda; class Arachnida; order Araneae; family Araneidae; genus Araneus; species Araneus ventricosus. The sequence goes on along the minus strand of BGPR01002250.1, from coordinate 114,273 downwards.
TCTTAGAGACCAACAGAAATACAACTTGCTAAAATGCCTATATCTTTCTGAATCTTAATTGTAAACAAAACGATTTTTTTATATAAGCTCCCCTGGCTTCCAATTTATGAAAGAAAAATTAAACTATGTTTTGCATATGCGCAGTTAAAAATTGTTTACTTCAAAACTCTTTTTTCTTCAAATACTATAAGTATCTACTTTAAATTTTAATACAATCCTTCCCTAATATATTATCACGTATTTTGTAAGTTTCGTAAAGTTTGGTTGAAAACTTTGCATGTTATGAGCAAAAAACATTACACATTAAACAAACACGTATTGCACACAGCAAACAAAACCATTAATGAAATTTGCAAATCATTACCAGCTTCCTGTGATACGGGTTTGAGCCCAAATCCTTTTCTTCTTTATCACTTTTGTCAGCCCCTTAAATTACCCGTGACTAAATCTTCACTGTAAAACGTGAGTTCTTACGATTCTCCATAACTGATTGTGAATCATTATATACATATTAAAACCGAATTTTTCGGATTTTACGAAGAATGTTTCACTTTTAGACACAAGTATACTTTTTATAATCAGTATGCTCTCTATGGAGTACTCTTTAAAAGGTTTTAGAATTAAATTCATTAGTGTTAAAACTGATTCACGAGCTGCGTTTTGAACATAATCAAATGTAGGCTGATTTGCCATATAAAATTCTAATTAAAACACTTTGAACTCTATAAGACATGTGTATGCTATGTGCTTATTGCTCAAGATGCAGAAAGTAACAACTGGAAGGTACAGAGGAAAAGTTCTCTTAAATTGAACTTGCTTGTTCTGGTCTTCACACAATATCTAAATTGAGGAGAAAAACTATTTACTTTTCCCATATTTTTTTTTAATTCTTAGAATTTGAATGTGTTATAATAGTAACTGAATTTCTGTGCAACAGGAAGACACTGCATCGAATACAACCTAAATTTTCTTGATTTAAAGAATTCAATTGTATGAGGTATTAAACAAAAAAAATTCTGAAAATACAATCCCGATCACTCGAATAGCCTTATGTAAAAAAGCTTACATTATCATATAAGAAGTGTAAATATTTATTATCGTTACAAAGATAAGTTTATTAGACGGATTTTCATTTATAATTATAAAATTATGAAAAGAATAAGATTTCTTACATATGAAATATTGAAAATGCTAATTTACTTCCATGCAATTTACTTCCATGATGCTTGTATGACTTGAATTAAATAATTGATGCTGTCATATTGCTTACCATCACGGTAACTTCATCAGACAAGATGTACCTGATATTTTCTATTATATTTAAGTCTGGGAAGAGCGGGGAACAACTGAAAACTTGAATATTTTGAAGGGCAAACCACAGTTTAATGTAAAAGTTTAAGTGAATTAGCCACATTGCATTTAATCTGACGAGGAAACTGAAATATATACTTCCACTCACTTGTTCTTGGTATCTTCTCCTATTAACCGTCTAAATGTATTTTCATCTAATAGGTTTAAGGACTAAAAACATTTGCTTTTAAAGTGAATAAACCGAATATTTTTGTATTTAATGAAATGTCTTAAATCCGTGACTTCTGAATGTTTTATCCATGAAATGCCAAGAAAATCCACATATAAACATAAATTATCCGCTTATGAACTGAACATGAAAAGGCCGGTTCGGCCACTTAGAGGGTTTGGTTCTAATGTATCATAAACTGTGGTGACATCTTTCATAATGCATATAATTTCTCTAGGTGGATGGATCGCAGATTTTATTCACCAATATGGAATAAGGGTTGATTTATTTAAAGGGTACTATTTTCGACCAACCAATTTTGCCGTTTTATTTATTCAATTCTCATTGTCAATAAGTGACGATAACTTCCAAAATTTATTATTTGCTTGCATATCTAATAGTTCGCGATTGTTTGCCAATATTTAACGAAGTTTGTGGAATGTATCGCCGCATTATCCTGCTGAAAAATAAAAATATTCTCGTGAAATGCGACTTGAAACTTTTACTGCATATTTAATATCGATAAATAAAATTGCTGTATCTTTCTACCGTTTAAAATGGATTAGGAATAATTGCTCCCCATACCATGACAGAGCTAAGACACGAATGTCGATGTGATAGAATTTCTTAAACCATGTTAATAATAAGAGAACTCGCCCGGTCTATCCCTATTGAACTTTTTTTCACCGTTGAAAATTATATTTCTCCACTCGGAAGCCCAATGCATAAGAAAAAAAAAGAGAAAAGAGAAACCGTTACATCTTATGATGAGGCTTGTACTGGTGTTTGCGTCTTATTTCTATCGTTTCACATTTTCATTATCTTTCTGACGGTTGAAATTGAAGCTTTAATCCCATTTTCATCAGCATTTCTTGTGGCTGGTAGACATGAATTTGATGAATGCCGAAGAATCAGGCGGCGTTCTTTTGCTAAATCAGTCCTTCCTTTATTTATTTTACCGTATTGATGCACATTTTACTAAAGATTGTTGATAACTTTAAGACTGTGATTAATATTTTTTGCAGTTTTCTGGTTCGAGAAATTTTCAGACTTCAAAATTTTAATATGCTCACTTTCTTCTTTGTTTGGGCGAGATGTTTGGCCCATTTTACATAAGACATACCCAAATTTAATTTTAGTTTACTCAGCAATAATTACAAGCAATTACAAAATTTCTCCTTTAGAATTCTATATTTATTAAATGCTATCTTGTGATGTTATTCATGTGACGCGGTATTTATAGCACCTTTCCACAAAACTGGAAGATTTGCATAAGATACGTGATATTTATTTATTTATTTTAGTTAAAGGATTATAAAAGCGTCATTACTATTGCTAAAATATATGTCTAGTAAATATAATCGTAATTAAGCATATTTTATTCTTTATTACTTGTGAAGCTATTTAAGTGATTAAGACTGTATGTGATTCGCTTCAGTAAGGATAATTTCTAAGTAATGTAATTTGTGTAACTTTTAATTGAAATGGTAATTTGACTGCGTATATCAAATAAAGAAAATTACTATCCTTTATTAATGAATCAACATTCTAAAGATTTTCTTTATTAAACCATTTTTTTTATTTTATTCCGTATGAAATTATTTTCGATGTCTTGTTAACCCAAGTGCTTATTTCCTTAAATTTTCTTTTAAATGAAATATAGAATAATGAGTTAAGTTCAAGTGATGTTCGATTCAGAAGAGAGATACGTGTGCATTAAATGTCGCGTATATATATTTTCAGAGATATATTTATGGTGGTTAGAACATGTAGTATTATTGGTAATCTGTTTAATTAGCATATTCTAAATTCCATTATGTGCCGTTATCGGATCCAAAGATATTCCAAGGCATAAAAAATTTTAAAGCAAGATAAAACGCAAAATTCTATGTTATTAGAAATGTGTGTTCTGAAGTTTGGTCAGGTAATATTCCTGATTTCGCTGGATAAGTTGCTCCTCTTATTATAAAATTTCAAGTAGAGAAAGAATTGTTACATATTTTTAACCTTTGCTTCGTTATAGAAAAATGATATTTCAATCAAAAAATAGAATTTTACCTCTGTATAAAAAGGCAAGTAAATACGTTATTAAAATAATTATTTTTATTATTTTATACGCAACTTGTTTTTTTTCTAAATTGAAACTTTAAATTGTTCACCATGATAAAACAAGTTTGAAACTCTTTCTCTCACCGCCAAATGAGAGCGTTTCACAAAGGAGCTTGTTTTAAGTTTAAATGGAAGTGCCTCATTAACAAAAAAAATTGGTTCTAGACTGTCTCAAATACTGCAAATTAAAGAAGTATAAAATTTCATTTTTATCATGTTTCTCAGCTATTCTACAATTTAGAGAAAGTCCTTAGAAAGGCTATTCGATTTTTCCTTTCGCATTGTTCTGATTATACACAGTATGAGATATACTTTTTTAAAATTATGCCTCTATTTACGAACTTTTTCTTATTAGGGCAATTTATCCTCATTTAATCATCTTTCTGTAAATAATTAGTTTTGATTCATTTCAATACTCTTTCAACTCAACCAGTTTTTTGAAGTTGTGGAGTTAAAAAACTGATAAATCTCTATTTTTAAAATAAATTCACTTGAAAATGTGATAGAAGAAACAAATCGTGACTTTATAAATGCCAATACATTAATTTTATTTATTAATACAATGGCTAATTAGGAATTGTTACTATATTTAAAATTCGTCTATTTTATTTTAATACATTAAATAACATATTTGAAATACTTTAATAGTGTTTCATTGCTATGTATTTCGTATATAAAGTTTGTTTTCATCATTATACGCAATAATTAAATATAATGTCAGAAATGGATATGAAATATGTACACACTTTAAATGAAAAAAAATGAGAATGTTACACTATTTTATTCAAATTACATTTTATTGACTACTAGCATAAAAACAAGCAGTAAAGCAACAGGCTAGTTTCTGATTAGAAAAAGAATACCATTACATAAATATAAGATGTTAAAATAAAATAATCTGAAAACTCATTAGATTTTGAAAGATAAATTTTATCCGTGCCACTCAGTTTTCATTTTTATTGCAATGCTTCTGAAACTTTTTTATACAATGATGCATACGCTTCACTAAGTTCTGACCTCTGACTTTTTCTGTCTCGTATTCCATCACCTGTTCGCATACATTCGTCGTATTTTTTCATCATTTCTATAACTTTTTCATTGATACTTTTATCCTGTTCAAGAATTTCAAGGACTCGATCAAGTGTAATTTTACCTAGATAAAAAAAAGAATATGTAAGGTTTTTTTTAAAAATTACAATAGATGAAGAAAATAATAAGCCAATCGTATGAAAGCTTACATAAGACCTTTCAAAATGAAGTTAGCTTGACGTTTGTCAAGTTATTTCTTTTTAAACCATACGATTTCGCACGATCATGTATCAAAATAACAATATTTTTTACAATTTACTTATTTATATTTTTTATAGAAAAAATTATTTAAAAGAAAGAAGCAGTAAGTTTATGTGCTACATGCATTTGTTTCTAGATGCTTAAGCACATTTCAGAAAATAACGATTGTGTCCCAATTTCGTGCAAAAGAGAAGAATTTATGAAACATTTATAAAATCATGTCTTAACTATAAACTTAAATGAATTCTAAAAATGTGTTACAGGCAACAACGGATGATGAGATTACACAGCCCTGCTTAAGTCCAACAATTTTGCAACTCCTTGTCATAATTTAGTTGTATTTATATAAATGCTTTTAAATTTTCTTAACTTATAAGGAAAAAATATATTTAATTGACTACTAAATGGAGCACTTTCTCGTGTTTAAGAGGCTGAGATCATACAGAGGCTCGGCTTCACTATAAGCAGAAATGGTTCTTGGAAGATAATTTCACAGACAGCTATGGTGTGATTAAACTATTGAAAGATCCCTGACACGATGCCAAACATATTTGGGGGAGGAGATAATTAAGGGCGGGTTTGAGCGGGGGAGTGATGCTAATTTGTGAGTTTTCGTAATTGATAGCGTCGTGTACTGTATGATACGTTTTAATTTAATGAAATTAATTTAGAAAGAATTAATTATCCAGATCTGTAACGGCAGTGAAGAATTGACACGTCTTTTCTTAAGAATTGGAATATTTTCGAGAATTTGAGAAAGAATAGCATGAAACTTTTCTTGCAGCTAGTTACATTTGTGTAGTTCTCGGGTATATATTGAAGAAGATCGTGTTTAATATAGAAAGATTTTACCAAAATTCTTAGCCGAATCATTTCCATACGATTTAAAATTGGTATATTTTTTAAACCATTGTGTAAAACTTTAGTAGCTAAAAATTTAGTTTATTTAAGACATTTTTTATCTGCTGATTCTGGAATACTTTCAACAAAAAAAATTAGATTTATCCCCAACAAATAACTTCGCAATTTCAGAAAAAATATGTGTGCTGTTTTAGTAAACGTTGCGAAATATTTACTCTTTACACCCACGTTGGTAGATTTAACGTAAACCAGGCTCAGATACACGACGGCCGTTTGATGCAGTCAGATCTCGGACCCGCAATCCTTAGTTTCCACTGGCCACCACGACACTTTGAATGTTCATACTCGTGTGAATATGTATATTGTTGTCTATGCTGTCTAATCTATTGGAGAATTTTTTTCGATCATTGGAACAATTTCTTGTGAAACCTTTTAAGAGTAAGGACTTGTGAATCTTTCCAAATGTTCGCATTCCTGACGTTTAAAGGCATTCCGCTTGATTGCCTTGCGACTTTGTTTCGTAATATCTTTAGTGGGGATGCATCTGATTTCGTGCCAGAATAATGCTAACATCTAAAGAGATAAAAAAAAGTACCAATTAATCAGTTCGAATTTGAGGATAAGAGATTAATAACGTGACAAAAGTAATAAACAGTAACAAAGAGAGGTAAGCGCTTGTTCATACCTTTCAGTTTCAATGAAAAACCTTTAAAATGTCGTGTGATATTTCATTATTGTTACATAATCTGCATCAAAACATTAACTAAAAATTCAATCTAATTAAGTTGATATATTTCCTAAACATTTAAATATTATAGTTTTTTGTCTTATAATTATTATATCCACATAATTATCCCTTAGAAAATGATGTCATAAATGTATATATTATAACGTTTTGATTCGCTTATGTTATTGTTTACAAATGGCTTGGATGGTAGAAGGGACATAATACTGAACTCATAGTCCAAAGTTCGCGGTTTCGATTTCCTGACAGAGTCGGTGAATTTTTGAATCGCCAATAGGAAAATAATAAGGAGAAGAATGCTTTGTTGACTGTAGCTGTTGTCCCATTGCGACTATTAAAATGCAATTTAAAGTTATAATCCGACGAAAAGAATCTTAAACTTTTTCTTTAGTTACGCACAATAATTGTTTCAAAAACTTGAAAACAGAAAATGGTTTTAAATTGTAAAAAAATATTAAAATTTGTTGCTTTTCAACATTGGTTTTCATATCAGACAGAAACATTTTCATATATTCTACCACATTGCTTGATAAAATTCTGTTCTATCTGTTAATTGTTAAAAATTAAATGATTTTTACAAGATCGTTCGATATAAAATAATGACAAAATGAGTGGTAGTCTTATAAAATTCTCTTAATACCAGAGAAACAAGACGTCTCTCGACCAGCAAGCATTAAAACAGTTTGGTTTGAAGCTAACACAATCCTCTAATAGAAATTTAAAACTAAATACATTACAACCCCGGTTAATCGAACTAAAGGGGTATAAGGGGCAACAGGCCCGCTACACGAAGAATCAGCGTTCCAGTTTAAAAAATGTTTTTCGAACTTGGAACGCTTCGGCTCCAAGGCCGACACCTTACCACCACGCCACCACGGCCTTACTTGCTTTCAGAGATCAAAAAGAAAGGCGATAAGTTCGAAGAAACTGCTTCATTGGAAATACTATCAAACTACTAAAGATTTGCGGAGTTCGTTTTTGAAATTTTTGTGAAATCCGATTTCAAAATAATTTATCTCATTATTTTAAATAAACAGACAGGTAAAATATACAGAATTCTATAATCAATTGAACCTATCCTTGTTCCATAAGATTATAAACCAAAAGGACCGGTTTCGATAAAAATGGACGTTGTGTTTCTTGTAAAATAGGATCCTTTGTGGAGTAGCATTGTGCAGCAACTTCTCCTATAAAGAGTTGTGACCCACATCGTCCTATCATCATGTGGGAAATGATCATTAACCAGAGCTCTGTCTTGTAATGCTGCCCTAAAGTCGAGAACGGGAAGTTTTTGTGGCCCGCTTATCATTCTCAATCAGAGCTTTAATGGCCTAATCAGAGAGTCTCGGGATCAGAGGATCGTAGATTCGAGACCAGAGTTCATCAAAGTTCCTCTGTGTTTGTAGGACAGGTGAACATTAAATCCACAAACGTAGGACAAACGTCCTTATATTGTTGTGGCAGGGAAGTTCGGAGAGCGGAATAGCGGTTCGAGTGTCATCCTCATCAGCTGACCAGAGCTCAAAATTATGAAGTTCTTCCCCAAAATAACTCGTATGATTAATAACGGTAAGTTAATCTATCAAATCAAATCAATCAACCGCAGAACTGAAACTCTCATTCTTGATCTTGAGAAGAACCCTATGTGGGTACAGAATTTTATAAAGAAGGAATTAATATAAAAATATAGTTACATATTGAAGTACATATGAAATCTACAGTACCAATAATCTTATCAGCAGTACTTACGATCCTATTTACAATAAAATACATTTCATTCCTACAAAAGAATCTACAGTATTAATGCTATAATTACAGAATATTTCATTGTAAAATTAATAATTTTTAAAATCTATAATACTAGTTCCATGATTGCAGCCTTTGCATAATAAAATACTCAACTTTTTAAATTGTGATTATATAACGATTTATTCAGTTAAGAGCTTATTCTATATCTTATGTCTATACAAACAAAAGTCATTTAAATAAATAAAAGAAATATCTTACCGTCTGCTGTAGTTGCTTTCAAAATTTCATAAAGAGGAGGAGTTCTACCGCAGCCATGAGATCTAACATCAATCCGATGATAGATATTTGAAGAAAGGACTTTTCCTTCCGAAAGAAGTGCTCCAAATAAAATTATGAGAGCAAAGAAGTTTGAGAAGTACATTTTGGTACTGGAAAATGTATGATCAATCAGAAAGTCAATCACCGCTTGAGAATAAGAATTCTTGGTAGCTTATATACTATGTTATGAAACCTTATGATCACTGCAATTAATGATCTCATTAATAATAGCGAGTAATAAAATTTTCATTACGACAATTGTTAAAGATATTTTGAGAAATCCTTGAACCCCCTTCTTGCTTAAGTTTATTTTTGATATTTGGATCTGAATTGATTTTGGATGGTTCACTCAATCTACAGTTATATTTTGAGAATGCACAATTGTTTTTTGTTTGAAACTTTTCCATAAACTTTTACTTCCGGAATTTCGTCATACTTGCTGAAACGCAAAACTTTTATTGTTTCATTTAATTATTCGTATTTATATTTGAGAGACATTGGGACAAAGCACGGATGTTCATCAGTTTTCTGTTTGTCTTTCCGGTAATGATAATTAAGAAACCGAAAATAACTCTTTACTTGATGATTAATGACAAATTCAGTGATTGAATTTCTTTACTTAAAACTTAGATATATAGTAAAAATAGCAATTTCATCCTATTTCAAATAGATGCGCTGATATTCTATATCAAAATTTTATATATTTTTAACTCCATTTTGAAATTAAGAAAGGAGAAAAAAGATGACTCGGAAGTGTGATGATATATCATGAATAATCACATATCGTCATTCACAGTTCTTTCTTGCTGGATAAAAAAAAATCAGAATTTAGATTTGAAAGATCTATTGTTCCACTTTTAATATAATTGCTATAAAATTTTATACTGAATCTAAAAAAGTTTTTTTAACACACATTTATTAGCGTTATAAAAAAAGAGATTTTTTTTTAAATCTATTTTCTACTTTTTAGCCTTTAATTTGTAATTTACTACTATAAATACCTTGGAATCCCTTATTCAGTTTTTCTCAAATTCCCCATCATGTGGTACCATTGATGTAAAATCACACTTTAATTAAATTAATCCTTAATTATTCAGAAAATATTAAAATTGTGGTTTATCATCGAGAACATGTAAGTATACGAAATTTCAGAACTCTAGTACATCAGGAGTTTAATTTAGTTTAGTTATATTAACGCTCCGCTTTGAAGCAACTAGAGGGCTATTTTGGGACGAACCTCGTAATATTAAACCATTGTCTGATGACGCTAGTACATCAGGAACCGAGAGGGGATGTGATTACAAAATTATATCTTCACAAACATGAAAGAAGTCAAGTTAAATAAAAGTGTATAATTTACATCTATTTGTGTTCAACTATTGTATAATTATTGAATTGCATTATCTTTGTTTTTATCACCTGCTTTTTAGCATAACTTTTTACATAGAATAAATGTGCTCGTCATCTTGGAAACTGCAGTTGGTTTTGTATCATTGTGTAGATTACTGATGTCTACTGACAGAATCTTAGTTTCATGGTCAGAGGATTGTACCTGAGAGTCCAGATTACACTAAAAATTCATCGTATTTGGTGGCTAAGGGATCCACTGCAAATTCAATCACGCCAGAGGTTAAATATTATCACGTTGGTTTGGCGTGGTTATTTGAAAAGTGATATGCAATCCGAGATTTAAAAGTGGTTTTATTGAATAATTACGGACAGGCCTTCTAACGCAAACATTAATAATATTATGTCAAATTTTTTCCGTCTTTATTTTAACAAAGACTGCTTTGTTACAAAGAAGTGAAAGAATTAGTGGTGTAATCTGGAATTTTACTTTCACTGACTGGACCTAAAGGAAAGTTATAAAGACAGCATCTAATATATTTTATTATAAAAAATACTGAAGTTAAAATGTTTTTAATAAAAAGTAGATTCTTATTTATTTATTTATTTATTTTTATTTTATTTATTTATTTATTTATTTTTATTTTATTTATTTATTTATTTATTTTTATTTTATTTATTTATTTATTTATTTTTTGTCAAAAAGCGATGGTGAAATCGAAAAAACGTGAGGCGCTGTTGAAATATTCCATGTAAATTGAAATTTATATAATTTGAATTTTTAATAATATTTTTTTAATTTTCTTTCTCAAGATATTTATTGTGGCTTAATTTCTTATTAGTATTGTTTTAAGCTGCTCAAGCTTTTGTGATTTTATGTTGGCCATATTTTTGATAAAGAAATTATTTTCTACCTTTTATTACTTACTACTATATTTAATGAAGTCATTCTTTGGACGTTTATGCAAGAGATTATTATTGTACTTAGAATAATTTCTATTTACTAAAATGCACATATGTGTCATTCTCCTTGAAGAAATCTACACTCTTTCTGTGTTTTATAACTAATATGTGATTTAAATTCATCATAAATAACCTACTTTTCCTTTCATTACAATGCGACTTTTATGGACTCGTCATCTGACCACGGTTCAAAATTGCGAGGCCGTTCCAAGATAACTCTCGTGTTGCTTCAAAACGGGTCGTTAATATAACTTAACTAAAGTGGCTTTTGTGGTTATTGTTATTCTATAGAATTGACTCTTCTATAGAATTGACGCACCTTCACAAGGGAAGGGCTGCTTTATTTTTGGTGATATTTAAAGTGGTTTTTATTCTTTATTTTAAATTTCTTTTTTCCAAATTTGATGTCAAACCGAAGCCTCCGAAAATGTCAAGTATTCGTATTTCTAAACCAATCTTCGTGGCTTGGTTCAGAAGTATCGAATTTTGCACTACAGCATTTAACATCATTCTTGGGGAATCTACAGAGGGTGTATACACATTTTTAGAACGATTTCGGTGCCATTTAATTAATGTTTAAAATGCAAAGGCTATTTTTTTAAATGTTGGATCTGACAGCCTTTTTCTGGACTCTAAGTCTGCATCGTGATTTCCATGATAGAAATGCTTTTTGTAAAATTTCGATGGGTATTGATTTTCATTCCTATTCCTCCATTAATCATGGTGGGTTTGCGCTTAGAAAGAGCTCATTTCAACAGACCAAAGGCACAATATTCCACAGGTGAAACGTCGTAGGATTTGGCAGCAATATGTTGAAAAGGTATACAGGGTATCCCAAAAATTGGAACAAACATTTATTTTCTTAAATATTGCACCTAGACATATACTTCCAATTACAAAGTTTCATAAAATAAGGTAGGAATTTGTGTAAAAACACTTTGGCTTCCGTGGAAGTAGAAAATAAAAAGTTAAGAAAATTAAATTTTTATACTTTCCCCATAGAGCAAAAATGTCAATGAGTAAAATGTTCTTCTTAGACTCATCTATGTATAAGTTATGTTTCACGACTCTATCTGCAAAACTTGTAGAGATATATTAATTTTTAATTTAAAGAGGCTTCTCACAAATTTATATGGAGATGTTTCTTGCAGACATGCAAATTTATTCAACATAGAAAAACTGCGAAATGCAAATATTTGTCTAATAGTACATCGTTCAATCATTATGGGTTAAAAAAATTTGCCAATGGTTGCAACTATAGACTTGATAAAGAAAGGAAGTCCAACGTGAGAAAATAAAATTTAACATGAAACAGGAAAATAACCTAATATCGGACAAGAATATTAAATTATTTGCTCTCAGCGTTGTGCGTATTATTAAGTTTTACCTAAAGGCAGTGGCGACTGGTCCTTTAGGGTTGCAGAGTTTCAGAACTCACTAAAATTATTATAAACATTCGTATTTTCGTTTCTATTTTCATTTGCTTACTTCCCCACTCTGAGAGCTCGATTACCAATGAAAAAAGATTAAAATAAGAAAAGACGACTGGAAATATGAATAAAAAAGTAATACAGATATATAAGAGGGGGCTGTACTCCAAATAGTCTTGGATAGAACCAAAATTCGGTCATTGCATACAGCTAAGTGACATAATGAGCAAAGGCGAATAGCTGTCCTTTCTGTCTTTGAATTTAGCCAGAACTGGATTTTCGGATGGTCCTGTTTGTTGCTGGACAACTAATGTTTTTAACTAAGCTAAACATTTTTTCCCTTCAATCTCATCTAAGGACCGCCTTCACGTTCTTGATTTGTTTTTCTTCGATTTTTCTTTCCATGGCTGTTTTTAGGTTTGTGATTCACTTTCACGTTGCCTCAACGGGAACTGGGCTGGTTTCTACATATTCGTTGTTAAAAGTCACTCACTGGAAGAAGATACGACTGTTATTTTCTAAAATACAATTCAGATAATTACGACTACAAGTTTGGACTAATTGAAGGTAATTTTTGAAAAATTGCATTTCAATTGTATTCTAGTAATATTTTTATAGCACTTCTTGTTTCTTAGTAGGTGAGCTGTCATTGCTTATATATCAACGTGGATATTTTTCGAAGATGCACAGGATGAACTATTTTTGTAAATACTTCAATCAATGTATTATTTGATTATATTTAACAAGAGTTAACAACTACATTGTTATTTCCTGATTTCGCCCTGTTAATAACTTATTGAAATATGTAAATTATCCTTCAAATGTGCATCGAAAGATTGCATTAAACAGAAGTGAGAGTTATGGAAATGTGGTCTAAGTCAATAAATTTGTCTTCTTATATCTCTGTAACTTTTGTAGGTAGAAGCGTGAAGCTTTATATGTGAATAGATGAATAAAAGAAAAACATTTTACTAATTGACATTTTTCCACTACGAGGCCGTATAAAAGTTTAATTTTTGTAAATTTTATTATCAATCGCCTTAGAAGTCAAAGTATTTTCATACAAATTCTTACCTTATTTGAAGAGACTTTGTAATTGGAAGTATATGTCTAGGATCGGTATTTACGCTTGTTCCACTTTTTTGGGACACCCTGTATATATGCAATACCTGTATAAGTCTTCAATTTTTCAAGGAATGCAGTGGTACTTTTCGAAGTATGACTTATAGCTTTGTCTTGATGAAGTTTCATTCTTTGAAAGTCGTTGGGATAAAGAAATGGAATTTCTTCTGTAAATACAGGTCGTAAAACTTTCTCTTGATAGTACTTTGAAGTGATTTTAACATTTTTCCCACTATTCTTATTTTTATTTTCCCATTGTAGGAGAACCCTGCAACAATCATAAACCCCTCACTGAAACTTTCTTTGCATTGACGGAACCAGGTTTGTACTTTTTTTTCTCTTCGTTTTCTATAGTAAAGAGACCTATTTTTATTCCAATCATTTAGGTAAACCCATGCTTCATCAAGGGTCATAATGTATTTCCTTTCATCTCCAGTTAAATAGTTTTCATACAGGATTCTACAAACTGCTCTGCGTTGAGCCACATGCTTCGGCCAAAGTTGGTGAACATTATGTTTTTTGGCTTTTTTAAGCTATAAATCTTGGTTTATTATTTTTTATTGTTGCTACAGATGTATTTAAAGACTTTGCAATTAATTTCTGTGTCGGCGCATTTTCTCTTGTTACCAGCGATTTCACTTTAGGAAATATTTGAAACCTTTTTCGGGAATTCGTTTGGAGTCTTCTTTCCATGTAGAATTAATGATTGGCGGTTTTTCCCTTTCCAATTAATAATGTTGCTTATTGCTGATTTTGCACTTAGAAATTTTAATGCCATGCATTTCACAACGTTCTTGAATTATGGAATAGGAATATTTCTCTTCGGAAAGCGCAAAAACATATCCTTCGATCCACAGCTTATTTACATGCGACATTTTGAAAGAAGAAGAAATTTAAAAGTAGAGGCGATATTTCTCATTTCAAATAATAAGCTGTTACCAGAAATTTTTATTCAAAAACATTTGCTTTTTTAAAAATTCTTTATCGAAATCGTTCGAAAAATGTGTAAATACCCTATGTACCTCTCTATACACTTTCCTCTAGACTTGTATATACTTTCTCAATAGTTTACCCTTCAATTTAGATTTACTTTTGGAAGTTAAATATACTCTTGAATAATAATCAGCTTTGATTCGGACAGTGACCAGAGGAGAGAGAAGTTATTCCTTTTATAAACCTGAGCGGCAGCTAAAACTAAATCTGTGCTTTTTTCCACTCTTACCATTTGGATGCTTGTTAATTTTTTTTTTTTTTTTGCCATTCTATCTTTGTCTTCTTTAACCCGCAACTTGCGTAAACCGTGATTTCCACGGATTGGGCATTTATTTTCTGTGCATCCCGTGGTTCCCGCGGAGTATGAGTTCAGTTCATATTACTATAGCGTTGAGTTGTATTACACTATCACAACGTCGCATACGAAAGCAATTCGTTTCATTACAAAAGTATTTCTCCTGTTTGTAAGTGTTGCATATTAATAGCGATAAAAAAATTCAATATTTCAGGGTTATGTGTATGTGTGATCCATTTTCACCCATTCTGCGTCTTGTTTGTGAATGAAGTTGTGTTTTCGTCTATTTAATAGATATCCTGATTGTCTCAAAGCCCATACGCTTTTAATGTTGCGACGCTCACGGAGAAATTTCGTAACAATTCGGCATCATAATTTCGAAGGTTAGATGTTGGTTAGATGTCCTCGAACCTTCATTTCGCATTCTAACATAAGAGAAATCTCACTTATGCACATAAATCAGCATATTTATAAGTAGAATTCCATACCAAACATTTAATTTCATTTGATAAATTTTTAAGTATATCTGAATGTTATGATTGCCTTGTTAAGTAGCCGGTTATTGATATTTAAATATTGAAATATTGGGAGGGGTTTTGCGTGTAAAACTTTGGTCTACAGGATTTTGAAAACATTACTGTTTTTGTCTTCAGATTTTAATGAAGAGATTAATTCGTAGGGTGAATGCTATTAATTAGGTAACAACAAATCGATTGTTTCGAAAACAAGCGAAAATAAATGAGACTTCTTATGATTTCAAAGGGATGTGAGGGCCTCAATGAAATTCTAAATAGTGCCAAATGTTGGCAACAACTAACAGCACCTTTTTATGCACTTCCCCGTAATTCGTCAATTTTGTAGTTACCAAGTTGTAGCATTCACTTCATGAATTAATCTTCGGTGTTTATCACATGTATTAAAATCACATTAATCAAAACTACAAATTAATGGGAAAAATTGCAATAAATGCTGCAGAATATAAAAATGTAAATAGCATTTTTAAGATGACAGATACAGTGAACCCTGTATGTAACGATACTGCCTGTAACGATAAACCTGCATATAACGATATTTTCTTTAGTCCCGGTAGAATTCCTATTTACTCAATGTATTTTGAACCTACATACCGCGATAATCCTTTTTAGGTGAACCTGTCTATAACAATATTTTTGCCTCTTTAGAAAGTTGATACAGTACAATTCCGATTTTTTCCCTTTTGAAAACGACAATCCATGATCCTGAATCTGAAATAACAGAAGTCCATCCCATGCCCCTGCACCTGGAATCGGAAGGTTGATTCTTTAAGAATGTGAGATAACAGGATAACAGGGGAATTGGAATATGCATAGATGTTTGTTGCCTCTCTACGGCTAGGCACACTCGAACCTATTCAATTGCAGTTAGCACTTTGGACTGACCATTTGTTCCTTAAAATTCGTTTTGGATATATTAAAGCCTTTAGTCTACAATGGCAAAGCGTAAAACATTAGCATCTGAAGACATAAAACATTGGCATTTTTATTTATTAAAATTATGCTGACATCTCCCTTTTATGAGTACTTTTATTGTTAATAAGACTGTTAACTAAAATTTTCACTTTGAAATTCTCAAAGAAAGTTTGAAAAATTTAAAGTTTTTAAACCACAATTTCATATCAGCGAGTATTTATAAGATTAATAAATAAGCGCAATAAATATAGTATATTAGGGCATGCAAGCGTAGATATATATCCTCAGCACAAATGCTTAAATTGTCTACTAAGATAACCTGTCTATGACAATATTTTTTCTAGGTCCCTACAATATTGTTATAAACAGGTTTTACCGTATTTCTATACGTGTTCATTTACATAATAATGTCTTTAATTAAAAAAAGCAAAGAGATTAAGCCTATAATTGTCAAATCAATTTTATATCTATATATTTATTTTTAACATTTATTTTTTAAGGAAACTCTTTTTTGTGTGCAACTAATTGTTTTCCATTTAATCGGTTCGACGTTCAGTGACCTAATTTCCATCTGACCCACTTTTTTTCTTCGAAATGTAGCAAAAAAACTGTGATTTCGTGAGGTGTCTCGCAATCCACTCGAGATTGGTTGCCACGAACGGTGTTTCGTGCGAAGGCCAATGGGGTAACTTTGAACTACTTTGCCTTTCATTATTTAACATACACCCAACGGGTGTTGTCATGTGATTGATTGCATGTGAGGGTGGATTAGACCACTCCCTGAATAATAATTGTCACAACAAAGAGATATAGCAACCAAGCCCTTTTATGTGCGTGACTAATAATTTTTTTCGCAAATCATGATGGACACTAAAAGATTACCCTCGCAACAAGAATGTTACTGATCTGAAGGAAATGTGGAAGTAAAATGAAAGTATTGGATTTTTTAACCTAGTTTTTATCTAATTGCCTTTCAACCCGCCTAGCAACCTAATGTTGTTTCTTAACTGCCCTTCAGTAATTACTACGTACAGACTGTGTCAAGAGCAAAATAGGAAAGAAATGCACTCCTGGACATTGTATCTCTAATGTAAAAAATATAAATAGTCCATGCAAAAGCGCTAAAAATTTCTTTCATAAAATGTGATAACGTATATTATGTTTATTTTAAAACATTGCATATTTCAAGATTTAATCATTGTCAAAATCTTTAAAATATTTTACTGAATTCTGTTATTTCTTTTTAGCTTACCACCTAGTACTGAATTTTATTTATAAACAGCAGAAATTTTAAATAAACCAGCGTTAGTGTTTTTCCCATAGTTTTTCTTGTATACTTGTAAACTTGCACAATATGTCGCGTTTCATGTTTAGCTTCGTAGTATGGTGGTGAGAATCAAATATGAATTTTGGACATCTTTACTTTGATTGATCAGTCCCAAAATTTGATACAGATGTGCAATTTTGGTGTCAGGATCGCATGCCGAATTTCATTTACCTAGCCTGTTTCTTTTTTGAATGAACGCGTTCACTTACATACAAATAGAGAAACCGAAAAATAAAACCGACAGAGGCTTTTTGATAGGTATGATCCAAAAATTTGATGCACATCTACAATTCTGATGACCATACCATATTCCAAATTTCTTACACATAGCTCGTTGCGTGTGAGAGATAGCTTATTGACATGCACAAGGACAGACAGAAAGACCAACTTCTCTTTGCATTTTGGACCCTTTTCCTTTAACTGATCGGGCCTAAAAATTGATACATACATACAATTTTGGTGACAGGATCACATGCCGAATTTCATTTATCTAGCCCGTTTTGCTTTTGAGTGAGTATGCTCACATACATATGAATAGGAAGACCAACACACAGTCAACTTGCTGATAGGTATGATTCAAAATTTGGTGCAGATCTTCAATTCTGGTGACCATGCCATATTCCAAGTATCTTACATATAGCTCGTTGCCTGTTAGAAATAGCGTATTCATATGCACGCGAACGGAGAGAAAGATCGATTTCTCTTTGATAAATTTCTTACAAAAGTTTCTACAAATCTACAATTTTGATGTAAAGACCTGAGACCAAATTTTATTTATCTAGAACGTTCCGTTTTTGAGTTCTCGTGTTCACAGAGAGACAGACCTAACTCCAAAAACGTTTTAGCATTCTCAAAGAAATCATAATCGTGGTGATTCATCAAAATCTAAAGGTCGAATTTTTCGACGATTACTATACTTTCTCATATACTCATACGGTAAAAATAACTTGAAAAATTATAATAAAATTAAAATATTTCGGATTTAAATGTATCATTCTTATCCATTCACATTGGAATTAATTCATGTTCAAGTAATACTCGTCAAATGCGTCATGCATATTTAATTTTCGAATCCATTGCACATCTTTCAAGATGAAAAAGGACACGTAAGACAACGTGTAGTTAATTTTTTATGGTAAGTGTTATTAAAATTTGTCACGTGCATTGACTCCATTCTCTCTCTTGGCTTTTAAAATAACTTCCATCCAATAAAAAGCAATAAACTCCATATTTCAAAATAAAATTTTAGAGCATAAATATTTATTTTTAGCCAATGAGTGAAATTTCAGCTTTTTATTATCTATTTTAAATCATGTAAGATCTTACATAATCTATTATTCTAATTTAATTTAAATTTAATTAACTTACAATTCTCGGAAATCAAATTACATCTAATATGATAAATAGGCTCGGTTTCATTGTAACTATAAATATTTGAAATACAAGACATTTTTGATAGTATATTTATCAATACATGACTCTCCGAGGGGCACTGCGAGTACACGGATGAGTGGCCGCCGGATAAGTAAACGGGCACTCGCTTCTCCTGGGGGGTACAGCAATGTGGAGGGTTGAGTTACCTCCCACCAATGATAGAACGTACTTCCTTCGGGAAGGGTCGGGCCGTGGCCTGGTGATAGGCTATTAGGACTCCGGCTTAAGTACTCGAGTTATTGCACCGGCTGTCATTCAGAGGCCCCGTATGCTAAGGCAGGCCGGAGGTAGATCCTTTTGAGGTTGCCATTACATGAGGTTTTAGATATTTTACTTCAAAAAAATTGTATAGTAAAACTTTTCTCTTGCATTGCCGTGTAGTCTGAATGCCAATATTTAAAAATGCAAAATAGAGCTTGTACTTCACCACATTGATGTGCAGTTCGGCTCACTCTAATATAACTAAATTACGACCAGTTTGTTAAAATGGAAACATTATTCATACTCATAAAATTTCGAATACATAAAACATGAATACTGAGTTTCAACTTTTGACCAGCAAAACTCCAGTCAGATTTCTATCAAACCAAAGTACTTAGTAGTTATGTAATTATCCTCAGTTTAGTTGGAATTAGTACTGTAATCAGATCCCCTATCGTCTGTAGTGATTAAAAATTACTGTAATTTGGAAAAAAGAAAGGAGGTGTGGTTCAGATCAGTTCCCCGTACCGTCTGGAGTGAATAAAAATTGAGGAAGCTACCGCCATTAGCTAGTGGTCTGTCTTAAATTCAGCATTGAACCAGTTAGCCGATAAAACATCCTAAAGCACACCTAATTAAGAAATAATTGACAGATTTTTATGTCTGCTTAAATTTCCATTTAAAAGTAAAGTCAGTGTTCTTGAAATGGACCAAGTGTTATAATTTGTACCACACTGGTATCCAAAAATAATGCACAGTTTTGCAGATGCTACAGAATTGAAGTTAATATGGATACTACGGTTCGCAAACAGTTGCTGAGAATCGTGGGACATATTATCGTCGGAACTCACACTTTACTGCGAAGATTCGGTCGTGAGGGGAATTAGGGGACTACCAGAAAGGAATGAAGGGGAAAATGGAGTTTGACCCATCCGGTTTCACAGAAAGCTGATAAAGAGCTGTAACTTTCATCAATAGTTATGTTTGATGTGCATAATATTTATATGCATTTTCGTAAACACAGCACAAATATTCGGGAAGATATAAAGGTTTTCTTAAAAAATCTCAAATTTTTCCGCATTCTTTTGCTTATAAAATGCAGAGTTTTCCACCAAATTGTACGAAACTTACAGAATACTTGGCAATTGAAATTTAAGGTAAATACTTTGAATATTAAAGGAAATATGAGCATTTGTAGTAAATAATTTTTTACTGCGTTTGGGCGAAACGTAGTGTAATATTACTTTCATGACTTAAGAGCCAGATATATAGGACAACTTATTTAAAAATTCCAGTTCAATACCATTAGTATTCAGAAAGATATTGGCATTGCAACTTGATGAATTTCGGTACAATCTAAGAGAAGCTAAATGATGAGGGTTCTTGCACAAACTGCTGTTTTTTAAACTTAAATCTTCGAATAGTAATCGTCAAACTGTAATTTAAATTATGTATTTAACTTATAAGTATACATGAGAATTCAGGATATTCAACTTTTATAAAATTCAATAATACTTTTTCGTAATATTGAATAATGTAAAGAACATGCGGAAAAATTTGGGATTTTTTAAAGAAAACCTTTATATCTTCCCGAATATTTGTGTTGTGTTTACGAAAATGCAACGAAATGCACATTAAACATAACTATTTATGAAAGTTACATCTCGTTATCAGCTTCCTGTGAAACAGGATGGGTAAACTCCATTTTCTTCTTCATCCCTTTCTGGTAGTCCCCCTAATTCCTCTCGTGACCGAATCTTCACTGCAAAATGCAAGTTCCGACGATAGTATGTCCCACGATTCTCAGCAACTGATTGCGAACCATAGTATCCATATTAACTCCAATTTTGTAGCATCTTCAAAATTGTACATTATTTTTGGACACTGTGTATACTGTGGTGTCGGATTGTAGAATGGAAATTCAAAGGTATTTGATGACCCACAAATATGTATTATAATTAAGAAATATCTCAAAATCTGTAGAAATACTGAGATAATAATTTGATTAAACTCAAATCTTGGTTGTGTCGTCAATCCTAATTATACAAAACATATATTATACAAACTAATATTAACAAAAATACACAGCAAGATGTCTTGTTCAACTGGATTAAATCAACATTAATACACTGAAACTCGGTAGTGTTCCAGAACAAGAGTGGAAAATTAATCTTATTGTTAAAAATGAAGTCCAACTTGACTTCTCGCTGAAACGAAGTCATCAAGCTCTGTCGGCGCCCAACCTTCCAATTTTATACCCAACTTACATACCTGAAACAAGTGCTTAATCACAAGGCATAAAATTATCTGATTTAACCCTTTCGACCCGACTTTTGCATGATTAAAATTAAACCATGAAAAGTAGTTTAATTTAATGTTGACATATTAAAAGAAGTATACTAAGAGTTTTAAGTTCTTTATTTTTCCCATTTCCTGGAAATCTACTGACGATATGTTCCAATCGTATAATGGACTGGGACTATTCCAGTAAAACTCTCTTTCCTGCCATAAGATTGGCATGTCAGGGAAACAATCTTACAACTTCGTAACGATAATCTTGTTACGAAGACAACAAAAATATAAGTCCGCCATCTGCAACCTGAGAGTGTTTCCAAGCTTCTTTAATTATAATTTTGTCCCTTAAGAACACTGAAAACATAAAACCCATGTAAAAGTGGGATTTATTTACCAATAGGGAATGAAGTCTAATCTCTGGGACATATATCGCATTAGGGCAGGAAGGGTTAAAGAAAATTCGAAATTCATTTTTCTGGAAGAAAACAAGGTGAATGAGAAAATTACGTTGAAAGCTTTTTTTTTTTAAAAAATTTCATCTTGATGACTAAAATTTTTAACAAAAAAATCTTTTTAAAGTTTTTTTCTATATTTAACAATCGTTTTTTATATTTCAATAAAGTAGTTTAATTAATTAAAGTTATTGTTCACTCGATTCTCTTTTGTTTCGAATGCACTCAATTTCTCTTATGTGTGAAAAACTTTACTTTTCATTTATCAATACTAAAACGATTTCGAACCAAATTTAATCAGTTAAATAATATTTACTTGCTTCCACAGATTGCTTTCCTTAAATCAGTATACCTGATACCTGTAAGAGTTTTTCACTGGCTTATTTTTGAATTAATATCTTATTATTTTTATCTTATTAATTCCAATGAATCAAAATGGATCCTAAGTTGAAGAAGAACAAATCAATCTATCCTGTACCCTAAAATTCCCTACTTCGTTTTATTAAGCTCCCTGCTGAATCCTCATACATCCCCATCGATATAGTAACTAAATTATCTACTATCTTCTCATTCGTTGCTTCCTTTAAATTTCATTCATCTCATTTTTAACACAAATGTATTCATTCCTTTAGAGGATACACCTTTCAAAAATTGGTGTATTTTAGTAATAAAATTTATAGTAATTAATTATTTCCAATTCAAAATATAGGTTTTCGTTAGAAATGGAATCAATTTTCTAATTTTTTAAACATTTATTCCACTTTGCTAAATTAGATATTCACAGCTCTCAAAAATATTCGGCTCTCGAACAAGATGTATATGATATAAGATACGCTTTTCGTGCAAGCAAATGAAAAATTCGACTGCAGTAGAACCATAATGCCTTCCTCTTCCATTATAATTCATTAAAAGTCAGATAGTGAGCAAAAAAAAGTTATATAATATATTATTTATTGCATTAGAAATAAATTGATATTCGTAAAAACATTACATTT
This sequence comes from Araneus ventricosus, assembly GCA_013235015.1. NCBI lineage: Eukaryota > Metazoa > Arthropoda > Arachnida > Araneae > Araneidae > Araneus > Araneus ventricosus. The sequence goes on along the minus strand of BGPR01002250.1, from coordinate 91,380 downwards.
TGTTCTACACCATCCTTATGAACATTGATTGGCATAAATAAACAAATAGAATTGCTCTTAAAAATAACTATTACGAATTTCTAAAATATAATTTCTCCTTTTATATTTTTAAAAACAGAGAGTTTTATTCAAATATTTAGCTTCGAGAGAAGCGAGCAGCCCTTAAGTAATAATAAAACACACACAAGAATGCTTTTTATATATTTTTATTCAATATGCTTGACTTTTATATTTTTAGCAACCATATTCCTTCTTAAGGTTATTTTTTTAATTTTTATCGAAACAAGATATTATTCTCAAATAGAATTGAATACCATAAAATTATAGCGAGAAGCATACGGTTGCGATACAATATACTATAAATTTTGAGCTATTACAGTAATTTAATTGAGTCCTCTTTTCCAATAAAAATTTACTTTCAAATATAACTTCATAGAACTTACAGGAAATAATTAATTTGTAAAATAACAATGTGTGTGTGTTTCATGAGCATTCATTAAAGAAATATTTATAAATATGTAAATTATGATTATTAGTTACTTGTCTAGACGCTCATATTATTTTTTGAAGATATTAAGGAAAGTTATATTTAAATCGAAAATGTTCGAATCAACTCACTTGAAAAGCTTGAAATTTCTTGTAAGTCGTGTAATAAGAAAACAAAGGCTGAGAGAAATAATGTTAACCAAAAATACCTTCAATGTCACCTGTGACGAAATATTTTGAGCAGGAATTTTTGTCATCTGGCTGGTTATCTATACTTATAAAAAGCAATGTTTGTATGTGTGTGTGCGTGTGTGTTTGTCTGCGATGTCCAGACGAATCTATCGCACTTACAGCCATGAAATTTGGCACACAGGTAGTCGTAATGGTGACTGAATGCACCTCGAAGCCGAAATTTTAAAATTTAATCTAGAAATTTTTTTATTTAATGTTTTGTGTTGTTTTGGTTCATTTTTCGCACTAATTTCTCAATAGAATGGTTTCGAACAATTGTACGACAAAAATAGATACACCATCGGAAAGAGCAAGCGATTTCCGTTCTAATGAAGTTAGTTTTCAATTTCTAACATAATTTACTGAATTTTGAGAATTTTTTAAAAAATAGTCAGTTTTGCCATCGTATTGTTTTTTTGTTTTTAAATTTGTTGCATCCGACTTTCTAATAACACTATGAATTTCAATTTTTTTCAGCTTATAACTAGAACGGTTCTGTCTGATTTAAAACAAGAACGGTTAAAACATCTTATTCCGTTTTTTTAATTAATTTTTTTCTGGGCGGTTGAGAGTTGTTTTTCTCGATCGAGTTCCTCGCGCGGCACTTCTTCGGAACGTAGCTGGCAATTTTGATTGGCGGACGCGCAGTATACGTCATGACCTTCACCAGAATGAATTACTTCGATTATTGTTTTCGGATTCAATTTTATATTTTGTTTGCTGTGTAATAATCATTTTCACGTTCCAATTTTGTAATATTGTTTTGGATTAAGGTACTCTGTACTGTAGCGCGAAAAAAAAAATAAGCAGGAAAATCAAATAATGTGTATCTTTTGTTTTGACTTTGTTTTCAAAACTTTTTCATGTCATTGTGGGCGGTGGTTTTTTTTTTTTTTTTCATGTTGTTAAAGTCTTGATTCCACGGGCAACGCCGTGCGCGTACTGCTAGTTGAAAATAAAGAAAAGTTCAAAATTCAATATGGGGTATCTTTAGAACTGAAATTAGAAGCAGGCAAATGAAAACAAGAGAAAATTTCATTTCAAGCAGTTTATTCACGATGTATCGCAATACATAATTAGTTATGCATATTTAGGAAACAAGTAAATTCCGTGAACAGTATAAACAATACAATCATATTCTGATAAAAACAGAGAACATTAAATGTCTGTGAAACTGCATTTACTATAAACATTTCACAGTACGGAGAAAATAATTACGTAGACATTAAATTCAGCAATACATGTTAAGTGACAAACTTTCCACTTTTATAAAACATAATTTAGTGATCAATAATAAAACTTCAAATTCTATTAATTGTCCTTCGAATTACAATGCCTTTAAAACTCCTTCATTTCTAATCAAAGAATTTCTCAAGTCATTCTTATGGATCAGTCTTTCTTAAACATTCTTCTTATTTTTATTATTATTTTCCGTTTCAATATTTGGAATTCAATTTTTATATACATATATATTTGGAACATACACTTTTTCTTTGTTGCTTGTGCAAAATATGTGTGTTTTTATGTGTTGTGTGATATTTTGTGTATTTATGTGCTTTTATCTGATTTCTGAATGTTTTATTTTTATCATTTTTCCTCACCTTATACAGATTTTATTCCATTTCTCGTTATTATCCATATTTTTGTGTAGATGTGACCAGTTATTTTTCATCTATTTTTTCTAATTTTTTCCTTTAAAATTATTCTAATTGAGAACATTATCCTTTAGCTTATTTCAAATGATAGAAAATTTATAATTTAATTTATTTTAATCAAAGGAAACTTCTTTCATACTTATTTTAACAGACGAAAGATTTTTTTCTTTATATTATTCTTTAAAGTTACTTTATCTTTAAAAAAAATATTCCGCTGATTTACCTATCCATAAAATTTTTAAGTTAAATAAAAATTCGAAATGATTTTTAGCTTATTTTTATTTTATTTCAGAAGTACTTTTACAACCAATTGCTTAATTGTGATTCATCTCGTTTCAAAAAGGCATTATTTTTCTTAATATTATAACAAATTAAATTTCAATCAGCATTTATAAAAATGAATTAAAAATTATCCTGTGGAAGGAAATTTACAGATGTATATATTTGAAAATAGAAAAACAATTTTATAACTAAAATTTGTTCGAAAGTGAAAATGAATGACATGAAGTACATTTTTAAGAAGTTCGTCTCACCTGAAGATTCATCTCATATATTGCTGATGAGAAGTTTATTTTATCAAGATCATAATATTTAAAGAAGAAACAAACACGAATAATGTACAATCAGATTTTAGAGATATATTGTAAAAAGTCAAATTCTGGTGATATGGATGATGCAGTAAATCCAAAGTTGTCTTGAAAATATCAAGAACTACCAGAAGTATACGCTATTTTCTCTTAAAGAATTTTTTATTGCAATGTTTTCAAGAAATGACTCAAACATCGCATGAAAATTTTATCAGTTTTCTTAAGATAAAGAAAACTCCTGAATAAAACTCACTTTCATGAACACAATTTTAACTTTATACAAAAATTTAATAGTAATGGTTGAAATTTCGATGCATTTATTCTGTGCTTATTCAACTTCGCTTCAAAGCAAATTATCTCATCATATGTCATTTTACACTTTTCTCTTTGCCTCATTCCATCATCACATAGTAACAAGCATCATAAATATTAATATTATTTTCATATAAATTTGATATTGATTTTATGAAATTTTCTCAACTGAAAAATTCATAAAAATAATGTTCAACACCATTCACGGAAATTCACAGAAAAGATGCGTGCGCTTTTTATAATATTTATTCTAGCTAAAATAGTGCAATAGTATGTGCTAAATGACGTAGAATACAAATTTCTATAATTGAATTTGAAAAATTGTACCATCTTGTAATTGCACTTACACAGTAGAACCTTAGTCAGCTGGTACTTCATATAGGTTTGTTTTGAAATTAAATCTTAATGATCGTTATAAACTTTTCTTATCGTCAATAGAAAAATTGGAGATTTAAAAAAGTATAAGAAATAAGACCATGACATAATGTTTTAAAATTAAACATTTAATTTCTTTTTGATTTAAACTTTTGTTATCAAAGATGAATGCTGATATTTATAACGGCAGTTTAAATTAATTTTTTAACTGTTAAGATTTAAGAATGTTCCAGTATCCTATTTTTTTTTAAATTTCTTTGCTTTCATTGTTTGTATAATCGTATTTAATCTTAAGATTAAACTTTTTACCAATCAATTAATTATTTGATAATCCGTAAGTGTTCAATAACAAGTCAATTCTGAAAATTTGAAAAAATAATACGCAATTTATCAAAACATATATTTATCCAATTAAAATTGGGGTCTCCTTTTTTATTTCATTGCTCCTATAAAACACCTATATGTCAAACACCCTTACCTTTTGAAATTTAATTACTACTTAGAAGTATCATAGTATGGTCAAACACGTTAAAAACAAAATGAATTCTTTCAGCTATTACGAAAAGTAAGAATTAGGCTCAAGCTGTTAGGCAGCAAGTTTTTGATGAAATATTTGTTTTAAAATGCACCTATGATTATCAAACTATTCTTCCTTCCGCTTTGTATCTCTTCTAGGAATCTCACTTGTTTCAAAATACATATTTGAATACTTCAGTTTAGTTATTTGTTCCTGCTTTTCCATTTAGACTTATATCCAATCGTCTTAGCATCAGCAAAAGAACATGAATGTTAATATTCTTTTCAATTACTTTCTAACTGATTTTATTCAAATTTCATATATGGCGTTAAGTCTGTATTTCAGTATTAAAGAAAGTTCTTTTTCACTTAAAACACGGCCTTAAAATAGCTATGCGTAGTCTCAAAATCACTTACCTCTTTTTCATAAGAATCTTTAACTTCCATTATCTGCTTATAACCGACCAAGGTTCTACTGTATAAAATATTACTTAAATAATATCTGTAGTAGTTTATCAAAGAAACGATTAAAAGTATTACTTCTGCGAATTTTCATTAAACTACACTTTGTGCTATTAAGTATTTTCATCAACCCCTTAACCGTCGCGACCGTCGCGCCCGTCATATTGACGTGCATCGAATTATTGCATTTTTAGGCTTATAAACTAAAATTTAGATAGCAAAGAAAATGCGACTCTTAAGGGGCTAATTTCAACACCGCGCAATTGAAAATTTTCAGAACACGAAAATCAAATAATTGCTTCACATCTGCAACATTGTGTCTCGAAATCGAATCGAAACTCGGGCCTGTAAGTGCTCCTCATTTGTTGCTGAAACAAATTTTCTTCATTTCGTGCCGAGTGCTCATACATTAATAGCTTTAACACACACATTTCATTATGTTACATTCACAAGATATTCAATTAATTACCAAGACCAACAATACTTCATTCAGAAATAAAATGTTGCTATAATTTTTCTCTAATAAAACACTATATGTATCAACAAAAATTACAACAGCAAAAACTATAAAGCAGTAACACAGATTTAAGCATTTCTTATTTACCTACATCACAAGCAAATAATAAAATTATATAAAGCAAATGCTTTAAAAACTGGTGGAAAAGAAATTCAAAACTGTGATAATTATTAAATCAAATTATAATCACTCCATCATTTCCAAAACTTTTTCTTAAAATCTCTAACAGCAAACGCATTTCAGTGTTTTCATTCTTTGTGATCTACGGCGGATCAAAACTTTACTTTTTCCAGTTTCCCTGACGAAGCTCCTTAGCCTGTTCCTGTTTTAATAAAAATATATGACGATTAAAAGAATATCGAAAATGTTGTTTAGTTTACAACATAACGAATAACCATATGAAAGATGGCACCTCCAATAGTTAAAATCTTTCCAAAAGCTGAAAAAATTAATTACAAGAATAAAAACGATTTTATGCGTTTAAACATTCAAGATGACCCTCAGAAACTTTCAACGAAAGCGAAAGAAATCAGTTTTAATGATGGATTATGAAATAAATACTCTTACAGAATGCAACTGAGTTTTTTGGGCTCTTACTGAATGAGCTGAGTTTAGAAATAAAATTATTTCAATTCTGATCATTGTCACAATGTACCTTTTATAGTCCGATGGCAGGTGTATACTTCTCGCCTCCTAGTTTAGTTTCACAAATCAGAAATGATACTCTAGAATCCCTACTTTTATTCTGGGGTCTACGCATGTGTAGCAAGCACTTAGTTATAACTCTCTCTCAGATCATTAAAATTAAAATCAGCAAATTACTTTTGGCGAGATAGGTTTCACTGATTTAGCCAGATATGACTAAGCTGTGTCAAATAGACTTGTATTCAAAGCAATAAATTTCATATCCTGATTTTGACTTAAAAATGTCTATAAAAGTTATAAGCCCGTACAAAAGATTTTTGCAAATCTAAAACCCGACAACTTAAAGCAACATTCTTTTGATAATTCATATTTGGAAATATTATTCTTAAATAAAATGCGAGACGAACACTTCAAATATTATCATACGGTTTATAAAGGCTACAGAAATGAAAAATATTCTTATAATATTAATAGTAAAATTTTGTAGAAATAAAAAAAATGAAATATTTTTTAATATTATGTTTGTTAAATTTGAAGTATTTTTTATCCTATTTTGTCGATGGTGAACTCACAAAGTCCATTTAAAAAATGTCTAATTGATTGGTTGGGTTTGGTTTAATGGCACAACGTTCAAATTTAGCCATTCTGCGCCATCGGGCTTTGGGAATCATGATTCTAGCGGCTTCTGTGTATACAGGCTTAGTGCACGATAAGTTTGTTCGGGTTTCAAAAGTTCTCATAATGATGCAGTTTGTAGAATGGTCCATCGGAAAAGAATTACAAGGTTCGTTCCTAATAGCCACTGAATTGATTCAAATGAAATCACGAAGTTAAGACTCCGTCAAGAGCTAAAGTTGTTATACTACATTTTCAAACAAACGCAGAGCTCCATATTTTTCAAAATCAAATTTTCTGAAGCATAAAACTTTAAGTTTAAACGAGATATTTGAGAATAACCCAAAAGTGATAAATTAGGAGTATGATTTTATATAAAACTAACTTTGTGTAGATTTGTAGATTTGAGATTTATTTATGAGATATGTCGACTATCAAAATTATCAAAACAGATCCAAAATGATTTTTATTTGTCTTCTTAAGAATCGACTTGTAGTACTAATTTAGAACTAAAAGTTAAATAATGGTAATCCTTTGTGTAAAGGAAAATATACAAAATCTATACAAAATAACTCTAGAATTGAAAGAGATTCACAGAAAATCAAGAAAATATTGGATACATATTTTTTTATTTCTGCAGAAGTCCTACTTTGAGCATATGTTACGAAATTCACACTCAAAATTAAAAATTCACAAATTCCCGAAATGTTCTTTATTTACTATTATACTTAATAACTAATGACTTTTAATTATGAAAAACTGAAATATTTTTATAAAATAAAAAAAGAAAACTAAACTATGCAAACCAATGAAATTTTAAAACATATCCCCTTCATTTTTAGGAGTTTAATTATTATTGACTAAATATTATTTTCTTGGAAATCTGAATGACAAAATTGCAAAGTTGGTCTATATGGTTATTGGGAATTACCAATTGATGCATTCTATAGTTTAATATATTGTAATCTCCACTAAATTTCCTTTTTTTCCACAAAATAGTTTCATGGCTATTTTTATATAAGGAATTAAAAATTTTTACTACTGACAGTATAGATGTTGTATCATTATAATTTTTCCTCTGCGTATAGATGTTAGAGATACTTTGCCACACAGCATTTAGGATTCCACTCCGTAAGTGGAACTAATCTGTTTCTCATCAATCGAGCAGTAGATATTTTTATTCCCCAGTCCTTTTGTATGTTTAATGAGACCACAAATCTTCCAATGATTTGAATAGAGAAGAAGTACTTCCCATCTATTCAAATCATTGGAAGATTCCTCCCCTCCTCTTCACGAGAATTCCCTTCTAAATAAATATTTTGGGATTTGATCCGCCCGTAATCTGAAGGCTAAAAACACATAAATATAATTTATATATGCCATTGATTCTCAACCTGTGAGGCTCACCCCCTAAAGAGGGAGGGGAAAGATATAAGCGAAGACAAAAAAAAAGTGTTAAACGATTCGAAAAACTAATTACAGAAATATAATAAAAACAAGATACATTATATTACTAGAAAAATAATTCACTGTAGGAATCAATAATGCATTAAGCAACACAAAAGCATTAATTTCCATGTTGGTTATTTAAAATTCCAAAAATTACTGGAACGCGGTGCTATGAAAATTAATATAGAAAGCTGGGTCCCACATACTGAAAAGAAAAGAATCACTGACATACGTTATTTCATATATTATTATTATACATTATTATACATATTTATAATGCATGCAAATAACGCATATTATTTTTGCATATCATATATTGATAATTTTAAATTAAATAAATAATAAATACTTTTGGAGATGCATAAAATACAGTAGCATTTTATTTCTTTTTTCTATAATTTTTTTACTCAACGAACGAGGGGGAAATTACAACAGCGGAAGAAAATTACTATCTAATATAAAAATAAACGTTTTACTAAATTCTCTGAAAACTGTATTAAAAATTATAGAAAATGTTTGACCTAGAAAAACATTTAGCCTAACTCATTATGAATTTACAAAAATGAAGGAAGTGAACGTTGTTTCACACATCAACACATGATTTGAACCTGTTCTTAAAATATGCATACCAAAAGCCACCATTACTTCTTCTCTGCTTTAATTGTCCTACTATCCCGAGAGCGTCTGCTTCTCCCCAGCAGAAGAACTATATTCCGACAAGATCGTACAGATTTCTAAGATTGTACTTTATACTCTTGTTTCTTCTGACTGACTGGGTGGACACGTCATTATCATCATCATCACTTCTATTCTGTGTTTTCTTTCGTAGTTATAAATATAACAATAAAAGTTTCTGCCTTGCTATTTTATAAAATATGATGAAACTCAATGTTTTAAGTAAGAAAGAACAAACTAAGGTAATTATTTGAAAAGTAGTTATTTTGTTGAAAAATAGTTTTCTTTAATCGTTTTGCATGAAGTATTCAGATGAAAAAAAATCTCAGCAAATTGTTGTTTCTTCAATTACAATATTCAATTAAACAATTGGCATTAAATGCTTTACAATAAAAACAACGTGCCGCTGTATATTTATCCATTCTAAATAATTTAAATTATTTTTCATCAAAGATAAATAAAATTTTCCAAAAATAATACTTGTTGCAAAGGCTGTTCGCGCATTTTTTTACGTTTTTGATGAAATATGTAAGCAATCAGTTGACTTAAAACAGTTTCATTTTTTTAGCAATTATTTGCTCGGACTTTAAATTTTCGTCTGATATCAGAAAGCTTTCTTGAATTACAAAATGGCGGTTGTAGATAAGCTATAGATAGAAGGCTATGTTTGTTTTTTCCGAAGAGAAATACTCTCATTTTGTTAAAACACTGTAAAAGTCATTGAATCAGTATAGCTAAAGAAATAATAAATAAAACTGTTGATAAAAAGGGACAAAATGCGTAAAATTTTGTAATTTACTGTAAAAAAAATTCCAAAAACGTATATAATGAAAGAAGCGAACTTCTGCGATCTCTTGTTTGAAAATAAAATCTTACATTTCATGTTTCAAAGTCATTAAATTGATCAGTTTGAACTTTAAATAAAACTATAAACTGTGGTTTGAATCTTAAAAAACCCCAAAAACATAACTTTTATTATCTTTCATTTAGACATATGGCCGAATAAAGAACTCAAAGCAGATTTCTATTTCAGAAATATTTATCTATTTAAAAATGTTGTAACATTCAATGGAAGTTGGATATATCTAAGCGAATGCCTTAAAAGAAACATCTATTTATTACTGTAAAGAAGAAAGAGAAAATTCGAAAACTTTGTAAATAGAACATAAAGAAACTTTTAAAATGAGATTTATGGCTGTTGTCGTTTTACATATAATGGAAAATTAAAAATAAGGAGAGTTGAAAAATATATAAATCATTTGCTTATATTAGCAAAATAATTATTTGCCAATATTTAAGGAAGAAATACAGTCTCTAAACCTACACACCCATCAAGCAGTAGAAATCCATAAAGACAAAGCAAGCAATTATACATCTAAGTCCACTGTTAAATTCTTGGAAAAAATTGAACGAAAGACCTATATGCTTAACTTAAATTCCTACTGAATCAGCAGATATATCATATATGAAAAATGCGTTTTGTGGTTATTGAAAGAGCAATAAACAGTCGTAGACCAAAAACTATTGTTTATGGATTTACATTCATTAATAGCGGCAGCATCACTGAAATTAGGCTAAGTTTGGTTATATCAACATTCCGTTTAGAAGCAACACAAGAGCTATTTTGAGACGGATCTCTTTATTTTGAACCATGGTCAAATGACGAGGACGACACCTGAAGAGGCATCCCTTTTCTAAACTTCCTCATAAAACCAGCGGAAGAGTGTTTAACCCTCAACGTCAGTGTCAAATTTAAAGCAGCAGGCCCATAGATATTGCGGAACATTTGATTGGAAGTAGGTTTTGTACCTGGAGCCGAGATCTTACCACCAGGCCACCGCGGCTCCCACCGAAACTAAGATGTAAAATGATAATTATGAATAAGGACACTTAAACAGAACATTTAAGAAAAAAAGTTTTTATGTGAAAATCATTCAAAAATTGTGTAAACAGCCTCTATAACTGAAACAAAAGTTAAAACTCTTTTCGAGCTTTTCATATTATACAACACCAGGAAAACTGTCGAAAATTAAAAATTTTATTTTACAAAAACCATTTCAATTTAAGGCCTTAGCAACTGTAATAAACGATAATAATAAAATTTAAACATAAATATACTTCTTTTAGGCTCATCTGGACGAGTACAATTATTAATTTTAGTTTGTTAAATGAAATCAGTTGCTTATGCAATATCATAAAAGCAACTTTGTCGAGAAAACGCTTTTATGGCGTTTTGTTTTTACTACCACTAAAAGCTTAAAACTCGTTTTAATGGCATTACTTTGCTTCATTATTCGTTTTAGTTATTTCCCTTTATTTATTTATTATATCCATGTTTAAACTTATTCATATAATTTCATATATTCAATTTCTATATAATACTACATACAAATTATATAAATATATTATTACTGCATACCTTAAGCTTTTTATTGCAATTATATATGGAAGCGTATTCCATTGTATCCTTCCTTGCAAGCTTCTAAAATAAAAAAAATTATTATTAAGCATAAAATAGCTAAAAAACTAATCTTAAATTCTTAACTTATCAAATTATATCACTAAATTAATATGAAGACAAGAATTTGATAATTAGGCGAGTAGACAAGTTAAATTAATGTAAAAGCTAAGTATTGGCAATTTTCAATGAGGAACCTGCTAAAATATCTCTCTGTACTGAATCAAGTATGCTATTTTATTGCAATAATAAAAATATTATAATACATTGGAACTTAACTCATTCAAAGCTGACAATACCGCAAAAAAAATTCGATTTATCCAAAATTCCTCACTAAGAAAATCTAGGTCTAAAAAGTGTACAGAAAAAGAAAACAAATTTTGAACTAAAAGTGACAGTAAAGCTTTATTTTTCATATTTAACAGTTCAAATAAAAAATACATAATTAATAAATAAACAGTAAGAAATTTTTATAAATACAGTAATAACTATCTAATAATCTTAAAATTTATAATTTCACAAAATAAGTAAGTAGCTTTAATAAACAAACGGTATATAACACTTTGAATACAAAAATTGTACAATAGCAATTCAAAATAAACAGTAAAATTCTTACCTAACGCAATAAAAGTTATTTAATAAGTGAAAAAACTTTAGTAATTAATTAAAAAGATTAAATAATTGTAATTTAACAATTTAAAAATAAGTAGTTTTAATAACAAACAGTATATAGCACTTTGAATACAACAATTGTACAATAAAAATTCAAAATAAACAGTAAAATTCACACGTTAAGCAATCAAAGATTTAATAAGTGAAAAAACTTTAGTTACTTTTTTATTGACTACATTGTACAGCAGCAAAGTCCTCCAGTGAATTAAAGGCCTTAAAAATTAGTCACGTACGATCATTGTGGACAGAGGGTACGGACGTTTAAAACTAGCAAAGGCAATTCAGAAATAAAAACAGTTTTTTATAATTTTTAGTTTCGACTTCGAATTAACCGAAATAAATTTTACAATTGTTTTAATAGGAATCCAAAGAAAATTTGAGCCATGGACGAATTCGAAGGAAATAAGTTTCACTATATATACTATTAAATGATAAGAGATATGGTGTTTTATCTATTACCGACGACTTAGAATAAAAAACAGTTCGAATTAAAAGAATAGTTTTAAAAAACTAAGTTTCCTTCCGAAACATAAAACAGCTGGAAACCGTTTTATAAATGAAGAAAAAATGGTCCATTGATATTTTCTGCTTTTCTGAAAGATGGTTCTGTTTAACAGTTGAACGGCTTTTATAACCCCGCGAATATTTCTTACTCATAAAAACTCCATTTGTGTCCAAAAGTAATGCACAGTTTTTAAGAATTAAAAAAATTGGAGTTAATATGGATACTATGGTTCGCAATCAATTGCTGAAAATCGTGGGACATACTATCGTAGGAACTCACATTTTACAGTGAAGATTCGATCGGGAGAGCAATTAGGTGGGGAACCAGAAAGTGATGAAGACGAAAAGGGATTTCGACTCATCCCGTTTCATACAAAGCTGATAATGAGATGAAACTTTCATCAATAGTTATGTTTCATATACATAATATCTACAATCCATTTTCGAAAATATAGCACAAATATTCGGGAAGATATAAAGGTTTCTTTAAAAAATCCCAAATTTTTCCGCGTGTTTTTTTTCGCTTATAACTTGCAGAGTTTTAATCCATATTATGTAAAACTTACAGAATATGTGACATTATGTTAGAGAAGCGTTGTATTAAAATTTGAATTAAATACCTTTAATATTAGAGAAAATATAAGCATTTGTAGTAACTATTTTTTACTGCGCATCTGTGAAACGTAGCATAATTTTCTTTCATAATTTCAGATCCAGATGCATAGGGCAACTTATATAAAAAATTCCAGTTCAGTACCTTTATTAGTATTCAGAAAGATATCGGCATTGTAAGAACTAATTTGCTTTTGTTAAGAGAAACAAAATTATGAATGTTCTTGCACAAATTTATATTTTTTTAAACTTGAATTTTCGAACAATAATATTGAATTTTTTGAAAGTTGAATATCCTGAATACTCATGTATACGTCTAAATTAAATGCATTATTTAAATTGCATTTCGATGATAACTATATGAAGATTCAAGTTTAAAAATTTTCAGTTTGTGCATGAACCATCATCATTTTGTTTCTCTTAGAGAACAAAACCAATTCAGATCTTGCAATGCCGATATCTCTCTGAATATTAACGGTGTTGAACTGAGATTTTATATAAGTTACCCTATATATCTGGCTCTTAATTTATGAAAGACCTACCTTTCGTACATGCGCTGTAAAACATTATTTACTACAAATGCTCATATTTCGTATAATATTCAAGGTATTTACTTCAAATTTTAATACTATGTTTCTCTAACATATTGTCGCGAATTCTGTAAGTTTCATACAATATGGTTTAAAACTATAAGTTATAAGCAAAAAACTTGCGGAAAAATTTGGGATTTTTTATAGAAACCTTTATATTTCCCCGAGTATTTATGTTCGTTTACGAAAATGCATGTAAATATTATGCACATTAAACATAACTATTGATGAAAGCTACATCTCGTTATCAGCTTTCTGTGAACTAGGATGGGTCAAACTCCATTTTCCTCTTCATCCTTTTCTGGTATTCCCCCTAATTCCTCTGGTGACCGAATCTTCACTGTAAAATGTGAGTTCCAACGATAATATGTCCCACGATTCTCAGCAACTGATTGCGAACCATAATATCCATATTAACTCCATTTTTTAGTATCTTAAGAATTGTGCATTACTTTTGGACACCAGTATGGATAGATAATGATAAGGCGGATAAGTGAAGTGGATAATGTGCTTCTCAATTTTCGAATTTCTCTGCATCTTTTTCAAGCTCAGTTTTGATTTCACTTTTGTGAGATTAATGAAGATTTTGTGATTTCTTTCACAACAGTTCAAAAGCTTATATTCACAAGATATCGATAACAGTCACTTTTTGCTCCTATCGTTACTTTACTATCATCAAATCTAATTGCAGCCCCATTTCAAAAATCCAGAAAACTGCCAAAGATCAAAAATTACACATGATTTCAAATAATTAACAATATAAATGTGACACCCATACGTACATGCATGTGCGTATCTTTTAGAGCAATTTCAATAGCGAACCAAATAATTTAGTTTTTTAATTTAACAAATATTATTTGTGATTCACTATATCATTACTCAAAGTTTCTTACCTTTTGCGTTTCTCAATATTAAAAATAAAAAAAATAAATAGTTGCTTAATTTGATTGCTTTGTGGGGAAATGGGGGGGGGTAATTTCTAGGAATTTTTATGTTTATATTTTTCTTTGACAACGACTGGAAATTCAGTATGATCAGCATGACATTTAAAGTGGACTCTTCAATGAGAAATAACTCTTCAGTTTTTGAAGAGTTAACCTTGAAATTAAACCAAAATATCCGTATTAACAGATATTTCGGTTTAATTTCAGGGTTAAGTTAAAGCACTAGAGATAAGGAAAATAATGTTTCATGAGTGTAAAAAATTTTGATGGTCTGTTCACCTATTCAATAATTATCCCTAAAACATCTACCAACAGGGTCATGAGATGGGTTTTTTTACTCTATTTGACAAGAAGTTTAATTTTATCTGTGAACTTTATGTAATTTAAAAGTTGTAAATAGATACAATATCTAAATGGCATATTTCTTCTAAAAACAGAAATAAAATAAAATTTGTGAGTCTACATTTTAGCAATCTAAAAATTTCAGATTTTAGAAAGTTAAAAATCTAGAATTCCAGCGATTTTCGGATCACAATAACCTCTGTGCCAATTTCTTTCTGTTAGCATAAGAATTTTAGTTTCAAAATACATGTGGATAACTTTTTATACACTCGATTTTTACAGGGAAAATCATAATTAGTTTCATTTTGATTTTTTTTCAATCATATTGGTATTACATTTCGAATTATTTGGATTTTTTATTTTATCTCTAATGAATTTCAAATTATTGGATTGTTTATTACATTGCAATTAAATTTCAAATCATTTAGATTTTTTATTTTATCTCTAATAAATTTCAAATTACAATTAAATTTCAAATTATTTAATTTTTTATTTTATCTCTTCCACATTTCAAATTATTTGATTGTTTATCACATTAAAATTAAATTTCAAATTATTTAAATTTTTTCATCTTTTATAAATTTAAAATTATTTTGATTTTTTTTAAATTTTATCTTTTAAAATTTCAACTTATTCTTATTTTTTTATTTAAAATTTCAACTTATTTTGATTTTTTTACATTTAATTTTGAATCAATAATTTACACAGCATTACGTTTCGTCTAGTTGCAATAGATTAGTTAATAATCTGTAAGCATTCTTAAAGATATCAAAATGTTCCTATATGTAACCATACAATTGTTCAGAACTGAACCTTCAATTTTTAATACGTAGTGCGCCTTAAGCATGCGAGAATAACAAATTGACTCCAGAAGTAAACAAATATTCACTAATATTACGATTGTGTTGAAACACCAAAAGCTCAGAATCTGAAGAAAGAATCTAAAATGATGTTTAGATCTCAAGAATTTGAAGTAGTTTTTTCCTACCTACCTTTAAAAAATCATCGGGTGAATTCAACAGACTTCGGCCACTTCTGAAATGAATAAAAATATAAAATTATCATGCTAATAAAATATTTCTCTTACACAGAACGACTGCTGTATTTCAAACAAGTAATTTAGAGTTAAGAAGATTGAGTTTCTAAATTAATTTTTAACATTCATCATTAATACATTGTAATTATAAAATTAAGTAGTAAACTCTTAAAAATCTTGAAAAAATAATAAAAGAGCTTATTGTTATTTGCATATACTTCAGAATATCATAGCATATCGTTTCGAAAAGGTAAGCAAAAGTAAATTTAAAATTTAATGAAACGAAAATAAATATGCGCGATGAATTTTTTGAAAAAAAATATATGCATCGTGAAAAATAAAAAAAGACAAATTTTAATTGCATGTATTTTAAATCATCCAGACATGTGAGACGAAATATAAACATGTGGTTTCGTTTTATTTATCGAAAACAAACTTTCTTTTAGAGAAACTTATCTTAAAAATTACTTTCATGACTTCAAAGACGTTTCACTCAAAATATGGATTTATTAAAAGCGTATAATTTTTTTATAAAAGCAAAAAATGAAAGTTGTTCATCTATAGTGCAATTCATAAACAATCATAAAACTCATAAAAAATGTCTATAAACGTTTATATTACCTTGGCCTAGCATAATCTTCGTACATACTATTAAACGTCGCCAAGCACTTAATTAATTCATTTATCATATTCGCTGATATTTCTCTACGATCATCTGAGATCCTCCCATTAATAGGGAATAAATTACCAACTGCTAGAAAAATACTTAAACAAACAAACAAACTGGTGATAGATGCTTGAGAAATTCTATGCGACATCATCTACAGAGTTTGACCAACTTCTGAGAATGATTGTCTCGTTGGCTGGCCGAAAAACCACTGGACAGTAAGTGTTAAGACCTCTATTTTTATGACCAAGATGCTGCCGAATCGCTTTGGAAAAAAGAGGCCAAAAATAGGTCAAATCAATCATGATTTGCAATAAGTAATATTGTGGAAGCGAATCAGGATAGGGCCCCAGATACCCCGCTGCGCAGATCCGTATTTACATTAACTGAATTGGTAAACCTAATGCAAAGCAAACTGCGCAGAGGGGGCTGGCAGTTTTAGGCCTTTTCTTCCTACATAATTTAGGCATTTTTTTCTACAGGTGGTTTCTATCCCACTGCGCAAATCGTCATGATGATCGCTTGCTTAATGGTAAACACAGTTATACATTAACCACGGAAGTGAGTTTATTCAATTTATGCGATGTTATCGTACATTCACGTTGTCATACATCATGTCTAAATTGCCTTCTTGATTGAAAACCAATACTCTGGAAATAAATGAAGGAAAATGCATTATTTTCCTTTTCAATTTTCAAAATTGATCTTACAAAGAATCGATGGTTCAACAATGCCGTGTTTTGTAACATACTATTACTTTACATGCAACCACCCACGATCAAAAACGGTAATCGATATTTCGGCACAAAAAGGAATGGCTAGGTAATGAAATCTAAAAGAAACTGCCTATTTTTTTAGATTTTGAGTAGAAATATGTTTGAAATGTACACTTATAAATGATCTTATAATATGATATAAAATATAATAATATAATATATGATGATAATACGATGAGTTATAATATAATCTTTTACTTTTTATTTATTTATTTATTTTGCTTCGGTGGTCTTCTGTATTAATCACATATTTGGTCTTGAATACTATCTTTATCCAGTCTATAGTATAAACATTTATAAGACACATTTGATCCAATTTTGCATTAACTCCAGGTCATTAAATTTCACCTAAAGCGCAATTTTTTACAGATATTTTGCAATAATTTCATACTCAATTAAATTAACTTATCTGAACAGATAATTATCACAAAGCATTAAATTTTTATAAAAATATAAATATACGTAGAATAGAAATTCGAAACCCCACAAACATATGATTTTTTGATAATATTAGTGATATGAGATGACTGATACTTTCATAAATTGAATAAACTCACTTCCTTCACACAAGCTCTTCTACTCGCAGAACTTGTTTTTTACAATATTTATTTTTTTAAATTTCATATTGCTATATTAGCCAGAATAACAATATCAGCACAAACAAAACTTGTATAAATTTAAGCATACAGTTAACTTTAAAAGTTAAATTTAAATTAATTTTACAGGTATTTCTATTAATCAGTTGGTTTTTCTTAATTATTTTAAAGAAACAATACAATTTCATTCAGCATATCTGAATTTGATGTCTAATTTTGAAATAATTATACAAATATGTTATCCTCTCTTCGGAACTTTCTGCATAAAATTATTCTAATAAATGTTCGTCAAATCATTATTAAACTTCTTCACAAATTGTAAATAAGATCTATTAGCATTGACAAACTGCAAAAAGCTTACGGAATATTCAATAATTAAACAAAAGACCAAACTGCACTCAAATGCCCTTACTTGAAAAAAATATTTCAAAAACTACATACCATTGCTTAGTTTTCCACATGCCATCGATCCCGTCGTCCTACTGGCCGGGAAGCACTGCAAATGCTGATGTCAAGAACTGTTTGTGTTAAAAAAATGTAAGACATGTTATACTTCTATCTTTTTCAGACGAATCCGCAAGAACACTCAAATAATAAAGAAAATCATTGACATTTTTCTTTGGATGCGAAACCCATTCACTGCTTTTTAATAGCATAATGTGATGCATGTATCTTTGATACCTTTTGTACTTTCTGACAAATGGAGAAACTTTCCGTCGGCACAAAATTGTTCATAAATTAATTTTTCGTCTATTGATTTCTATTACTTACATGCAGTCTTTCTTTTGCATAGTCAGAGGTATTCCGATTACTGCCAGATAAGAAATAACACAAAATCGCGATGGACATTCTGATGGCACGCCAAATCTGAATGGTGGTGAAAAAAAGCTTGCGTGAGGGAAGTTCCTCCTCTCTCCCACAGCCACACCCATTAGGGCACCCTACGTGATGCTCATATTAAACCTATGAGTCAAAAAATGGCTTCATAATTACGTCATCATGATTGCAAAACAACCCTTTACTAAATTGTCTTTATGTTGCAATGATAAAATTAAATTATTATACCAAAATCTCTTCAATATTTTTATGCTGTTCACTATTTTATTTTTTAAAAGAAGAGGTTTATTTGAATATGCCAAGATGCAGAAAAATGCAGCCAGTAAACTGATTAAATCAACTCTAAAAATTACTCGTAACAGAAATTACCTTGAAAACGTAGATCAAAAAACAATAGTAGGCTACTCGAAATGAAATAAACGAAATAAACTGTTTAATTGTAGCATAATTTATTGGTACAGGATCATAAATATTATACCATGTAAGTTTTAATTATGCATTCATTTCCATCATTGAAATCGGATTTTTATTTATATATTTTGGTATTTCATCTATATTAGCAGGACAAAGACATAAAAGACATCTACAATAAGTTTTTTAGCATCGCATCTATAGCTTTTCATTTATCGTTTTCATTCAGATGAAACTACCTAAAAATAATTAGTAATTTAAGTAATGTAAATTAATTAAGTAAAATAGTAGTAATTTTCCCTCAATTATTTCATACTAGCCGCCTTCGGCAACCAGCTTGTTCGGTAGGAATATAATTTCAATTAAATCCCTTATGCATAATTTGATATTCATGGTTCCCTTAACAAAATAATTTTAAACTTCAATTTGTGATGTACATTTTATCCGTGTTTTTTTTAGTAACTTTGCACATGTTCTGCTTATTGTCAACATGAACGTCCCTAAAGGAGTCGAGAACCTGTCCGTGCCATGTAGCATCTAATCGTAAGCTGTCGGCGCCAATTTCCCTTTCTTATTCCTAATGCTAAACTTGTATTTGATTTCGACATAAAAATGACGCTTCACATATGCTAAAAAAAGAATTAAAACATAGCAACCATAATCATTCAGCTTAATGGATTCATTTCCTAATATATTTACTACCTTAGAGGACTTTGTTTACAGATTTCCAGAAAAACTGGTGAAATAAAAAAAAAGGAAAGAAAATTCATTAGGACATTGCCTTTGCTTTCAACAATGCAAGAGAAAGACGCAAATAAATATTTTTTTAAACAATGAAAACTGTTTGAGTTTCAATGCAACAATGAAAAGTATTGTTGTAAATTATGCGTAAAAATATTTTTTACAAATTCATTAAAATTAGAGAAAAAATTGTGCAGCAACTTAATTCATATAATTGAAAAGCTAATTTTTCCACGTTCCGATGGCGTAAAAATAATTTTTGTGCTGTAATATTTTTGGAAGTTATTAAGGAAAAAATGCCAACATTTCGCTTAATTTTTAATTAATTAAAATTCTAATTAAAATTTCAAAAAAGGGTTCCGAGGTGCACATTAGGGTGGATCGAAAAGTATAGGAAAAAAAATTTTTTTTGAAATTCTTTTTGGCATGGGGCGGGAAAGTTGTGTCTTAAGTATATTAGTTTATATAATTTTTTTTATTGAAATTCATTTATATCTTCCGGTGCCCCAAGCGCCTCAAAAATAGTTGAAAATTGAATTTTTTATGAAAATTCACAATTTTTTTGTTTTCTTTTGAAATTATTTTTGGCATGGGATGGGAAAGTTGTGTCTTAGGTATATTAGTTTACATATATTTTTTTATTGAAATCCATTCATATCTTCCAGTGCCCCAAGTGCCCCAAAAATAGTTAAAAATGACATATTTTGGGGGAAATTTATAAAAAAAATATTTTCAAAATTTCCTTTAGCGCCGGATAAGAAAGTTTTGTTTTGGGTATATTAGTTTACGTTTTTTTATTATTATTAAAGTTCATTCATATCTTCTGGTGGCCCGAAAGCCCCCCAAAAAGTTTGAAATTGGCATTTTTACAAATATCTCTTAAAATTTGTGAATTAATGAAAAATATTTGAAAAATTGGCAGATTATTCAAGTATTAAAGTATAAACTTATAAATAATTATAATTTTATAATAATACATGAAGTATAAATTTAATAGTCACAGCAATAAATCACAAAACTTATAAAAAGTGAACTTACATCATAGATTTTTTAATTCTATTAGTTTGAAGATTTGCATATTTCTAAAGGATGTAATCCTTCTTGGTATTATAATGCTTGATAAGACTTTTTGATTGTATCATATTCAATATGAAGCCGTGTCTCTTCTCTTCTCCATATACACTTTCGGACGCTTCAGACACTATGCGAAAACATCTTTCTACAGCTTGGGTATGGCATAGACATTTGGACCGTTCCTCCGCCTAACTTTTACCATGTCCTCTATTTCTTTAAATGGCGCATTCATCAAAAGAGGTGGTTCAAATGTCCAACTCGTTCAAAAAAATCCTTTGCTTTAAAGTCTATTGTTGGTTGAAAAATTCTTATTCTGATGATCCTCTGTTTTCATTTCTAGCACAAATTAGTTTTCGTAATGCTAAAGATCTTATATCCTCTCTGTTATCTGTGAGAATTAACAATAGCACATTTTCTGGATGATAAAAGAAGCTATTTTGTTGAATAAAAGTGTGTACTATATTTCTTAAATTGGGTTCCAAATATCTAAAAAATGAAATAAGTCTCCAAATATGCAGCGCTCCTTCTGTTATGGAGGGCTTTGTCTTGACATGGAACTGTTGGCATGTCGTGAGTGTAATTTGCAGAGTAACGCAGATACCAGGCAGTTTAAAATACAAAAGAGCTTTAATCCAGTTTACTTTTAAAAAATAAAGACATGCTGTTGTCTTGCAGCTCACACACTCAATGACAGCCATCCATTCGACTGACTACAGCTACTTCTACTGATAGCTTAAAAACACAAATGAACAATATATATAGATTGTAACAACCAATCAACTTCGACTAGTGCCATAACTTCGGCTACGTCATGAAAATTAACCAATGAGATGCTTTTATTCAGTGACTGAACAAGTTCATTTGAATTCCAACAGGAACCATACAGGTTGCGTATACCTTCATAATATATGTTGCAAGAATAATAAGATTGTCAGATGGTTTTTCTGTGACCACATACAACCTTAAAATTCTACCTGCAATTGTTAGCCACCTTCAGTAAACAACTGGACCAGGCTTTCTTAATGTCAGGTCAGAATAACATTCACCGCGTGATATCAGTAGGCAAATATCATATAGATATTGTTGATCATTGCTGAAAACCATTCTATCTATATTATGTGGCTATGTGGCATATTCTCCATACTTATTGAAGAAAAGGGAGCTACAGGTAACTCCTCGTAGGTTTTGATTGCTTTACAAAGTGGTTGACAAAATTCTTTAGGACCAGTTGTTGCACCATCCAAAGAATTTAGTAGATGACGGAGAGGTAACTCATTTGTTTGAAGCAAACAAATTCGCCATTGTAATGGTCTATTGAGGCCAGTTCCATCAAGCGAATAATACCTCCCTTGTGCACAGTATTAACATTTGTTCCATCGCATCCAATTACTGTTAGCCCATTTAATCGCATATTATGTGTTCCAAAAAATTGAGTATTACTTCTTCTATGGCTTTAGCTCCTCCTGTTGCAGCAGTAACATGTCCGATATACACAGATAGGTTCGTTTACAAGAGTGTAATGCTCCTCTTTCGGTAGTACCTTGCGTCCTTCTTAATTAGCACTTTTGTGTTGTCTTTCCTCCCATCGAAATTTAATCCGGTTAAAAGAGACCGAGACACTGTTAACTTAGTAGACTTTGCAACTGCATTTTAAAGCTTTTTACGCTGTCTACGAATTTTATTGCGATCTACCACATGAGAAGCCTCTCTTTCATGTATAATTCCAATGTCTTGTAGAACATCACTGGCAAATGAAGTAGCTGTTCTATCTGAAATTCCGTATCAATCACATTAATTGCTAAGGTAGAGAAATCTAAACGATTTTATGATTGATATTCCAAGGTATATCTGATATCAAGATATTCAAGGTATGTATCTGTATACAAGGACGAAGACATAGTGTTGAGCTCAAGTAGCTCCATTGATTGAGCATGAGCAGCATCAGCATCAGTTTTAACCATTTTACGTTTTATTCTTTTGTCTTCCATCTTTTTTCTTTTTCTCTTTTTTTCAGTAGCAATTACTTCCACTTCCCCAATAACCATTTTCCTTTCTAATATTCGATCTTTTATAAACAATCGCTCAGCAAGTGGAATTTTCATATCTTTTTGGAATTTATATGCATCGAAATTTGTATACTTACAAAATGTGATAACTCTACGTTTTTCTCCGTAAAATCGTTTCTTTAACACATTTTTAATTTTTAATTCGAAATTTGCATAAAAAACGCTTTTTTGCAAGTATTTAAGCGTCCTGGGCACCGGAAGATATTAAACAAAGTTGAAAAAATTTTGCATACATGCTAGTACACTTAAAAGACAACTTTTGCACCCTATGCCGATTATTTTATCCACACTTTGATTTTTCGATCCACCCTAGTGCACATTCCCACCATCCAAAAACTGTTTGTGCAAAGTTTCATAGTTCTAGGTCCAGCGGTCTGCCCTGTAGAGCGCCAACACACGCACGGACACACATTATCCTTTATTAATAGTAGAGATAAGAGAAATAATATTATTAAACTGAGCTTTCAGTTTTATAGTAGTATTCCAAATCATAAAAATATCAAGTTTATTTTTAAATTACGTATCATAATCATCCTTAACCATTTGACTTGAGGATTAGCTCACTTGCAATAGTCCTTAAAGCCTGACTTTTTACTATATACGCTATTTACACGGTTTTTACTGTATAAGTTAAAGAAAGCAAGTATGCGGTATATTTTTTCAGGAAGGAAGGAGTAATCATTGATGAAATGCATAGATGTCATTACTAGTCAAAATGTTGATTAACCATTTTAAAATAAAGTTAATAAATTAGACAAACCCCCAAAAATCGGTCCGTACGTACACAAGGATTCGGTTGTATACTTTTAACCTATTTGAGGTTCTTTTAAATTTTTACAACGTCAAATTTTTTAAAGCAGCTCCGAAAAAATGCAAACATTCGAGAATATTTTCATTATGTAAACATTCAAAAAAAATTATCAGTCCTTTGCACTCCAAAAGATAATAAGATGCATAATTATACACGTGTGAGTGTAAGGATTGATTTAGCGCTTTAGGAAGCTGAAAAATATTGTTATTAATTTGTTTCAATTTCAAAAATTAATCTGTGTGCTTTTGCTATTATATGGTTTTTATAATAGGCGCTATCCAACAAGAATGTGTAAACGATGCATCATTCAGAATACCGAGTCTGACTCAACGTAAGAGTGCAAAGGGTTTATATACATAATTTTAATGAATATTAAATTATTTTTGCTGCCGTTTTACATAAATTAAAATTAAGAAACAAAGGAAATGATCAAAGGTACTT
The DNA here is from genome assembly GCA_013235015.1 of Araneus ventricosus. Classification (NCBI taxonomy): domain Eukaryota; kingdom Metazoa; phylum Arthropoda; class Arachnida; order Araneae; family Araneidae; genus Araneus; species Araneus ventricosus. The sequence continues at coordinate 67,277 of BGPR01002250.1, read as the reverse complement.
CCTGTCGCATTTTGAAGTGCGCGTTTTGAATACATCCGACCAGTAAATATAAAGCAATACATAACAAACCAAAGTTCTACATTCAATTAAATAAACATATTATATACTTATTAAACGCAGAGGAACCGTAAATGGATTGGAAAATTTGCACCAACGTTGTCACCGTATTTTATTAGCTTCTCTAAAAATCAAAATCTTTGAATTTAATATTAAACATATTTTCTTTATTTTCATTTTATTCATCTTTCAATTCATGCTTTCCGTCTTCCCGTCTCGGTATAATTGCAATTTTTTGTGCTGGTTAACCAATACAGTAAAAGAAATAGTCAGAAAATTACTATTGAAGAACCTTTGCGAGTATGCAACTGCCTATATTTTTTTAAAATTCACCATGAACTCTAAAAAGTATTCTTAAACAATTATTTTTGTTCCTGTATTTACTACGACTTTAAAGTGAAATAAGATCGATTTCGATTTTGTTTATTAATATCTCATTTTGACGCTACGTTAGGGCTATTTGGGAACGGACCGCGCAATCCGAACCGTGATTAAATAAAGAAGACGACACTTGAGCCGGCATCCTCATCTCTAAACTTTTATGCCATACCAGCAAGAGAACATCTTATCCAAAGGGATTTAGGGTGCACCAGGCCCCCACAAACGATGAATCTCGGGTGGAAACGGGTCTCAAGCCCGCGACCCTTCAATGCCGAAGAAAACACTCTGCCGCCAAGCCACTGTTGCCCATTAACAGTTAGAATAGAGACCTCTATTTTTAGAAATTTCCACTTTATTTTAAACTGCAATCAGATATGTTACACTGAGTGTCCAACATATTAAGAAGACCTTGATACGCAGTATCGATCTCTGAAATTCCTCTACCTCCTAATTTTGCGAAAATAACCTCCTGGATCGTTTAGGAAACCAAACTAAATTTTAATTTTTTTCCTCTTTCTTTTTTGCCTTTCTGAAGCTTCATTATAAACGTTATCTTCCGACAAGTTTCACTAAAACTTCTAGAATTTCAGTATAAGGTGGCGTTGTCGTAATGTTCTAGAATCCACAAGCCGAGTTCCATTCCCGGTCTGAGTCTATCTGTGTATTCTTCAGATTCTAAGAATGGCACAGCATGATGGAAGTGTTACTCTCTCGCTTAATGAGAAAGGAATGCGTCAAAATCAAGGCAACGACAACCGCCGATTGTGATCCGAACTAATGAATGGTTGTCATGCTCCAGGAAGCACCGTGTCTCATGAATGATTTAATTCCTAGAAATACAACACAGGCTTACCTAGTTTCCTTTTCATCACTTTACTGGGAATTTTCTTGACCATACTGGAAGCTCAAGATTTTTCCATCATTTAGTTTTCATTTCCTTCCTTATTTCCTTTTCTATCTTTGATTCCTCCTATAACAGGTAAAATCAATTTGATAAATCAAATATTAATTTATAAATATAAAATATCTAAAATGGGTTTATTATGTTTTTTTTAAATGTTTAATCTGTCTTTTATTTATCCATACTAGAGTAGTCGGTACAGGCACTACAACCAGATTTGCAAGACCGGACTTAACACTGTTGGAAAATCTAAGCTGACTGATGAGACCACTTAATTTCCAATATATTCAGTAGAATCAGTGGTCATAAGAGCTGCAGTCCCCTCTGAAATTATTTTAAAGGATTATATTTTACTTTTTATTCTAATTGACTTACTTTTCCACTTTGAGAATTCAGTAATCAACGAAAATGGCAAAAGTAATAAAAAATGTAAAAGGAAGACTGAAAATCAATCAAGAATTAAGAGAGAGACAGACCAGAGCTGCAGAAAATTTTGCCCCTTCTCAAGATATGAAATTAACTCAATGAGCAAAGCGAAGCGGTAGAAAAGCAACCCTTTCTCCACTTGAAATTGTATTCATTTGAGCTGAACTCCGAAGCAGCTCACGATTGACTCAACTTCCTCATTTGGCATTTTTTTTCGCTTTTTCTCAGTAGTCCAGTCGTTACGTAGTTTTTTTAAAATGCAATTCTGGAGGAGTTGTAATTTTTTGCTTCTTTATGTTTTTTGGGGTGTTGATTACGAAACTGAGGTTTGCCACTATTAATTTTTTTTGGAATTTTAGCTATAGCCAAAAAACATGAAAAAAAAATCTTTTTTTTTTTGCTTATAACTCAATTTTTAGTATATTATCATAATATACCAAAATAATCAGCACAAAATTTCCTACAACTTAGGTCTGTACAACTTTTGCAGCACTGCTTGTTCTTTCTAAGGAACTTCCAGATCCACTGGTCTCTACATTAACAGACAAACCCTTTTTTCTTATATTATTATATATTTTTTGAATTTTCAGATGGTGTAAAAATCAGTTTTGTGCTATAATATTTTCAGAAGTTAGCAAGAAAAAATTTCGCTTACTTTTTAATTAACTAAAATTCTAATTAAAATCTCAAGAAATAGCTCCGAGGTGCACATTCCCAACCTCAAAACCATGTTTGTGTCAAATTTTGTAGCATTAGGCCCGACGGTCTGCCCTGTAGAGTGCCAACACATACACAGACGTGCGCACATTCTCGTTTAGAGAAAGCCTCGCGTAACTTCAGAACGGGGCGTTAAGGAAACGAAACTAAATTTAAAAACTTACTTTCTGTCACTCAATTGCATTTTTACAAATATTCTGTACTTTATCAGATAAGGCTCACACGGAGTTACCCCTGTCATGCCAGTTGGAGTACCAGGGCTTTTGAATGACCGGCGCCATGACAGCAGTCGGGAATTGAGGCTGGAGTCCTAACGGCCATCACCGGCCCCGCCCCCCCCGCCGAAGGAGGCACTTCCTGTCATCGAAGTGGAGGTAACTCGCTCCAACCCCATACCTACCAGGGAAGCGAGACCCTGCTTACTGATCCGGCGGCTTCTCATCCCGGAACTCGTGATGCCCCCCCCCGGTGGAAGTACTTTATCAGATAACGCAATAAAAACAAAACGAAAATGAACTAGTTTTTTCTAGTTTTGTTTTGTTTGCTTATTGTGGAGTGGAAAATAATAACATCCTACAAAAAGGTGATAAAAGTTTCAAGGTTACCAGTAAATGAAAGTCAGTGGAAAAGAGTTTTCAAAAGTTTACACAAGTAAACTATGCTTATTTTTTGCATACTGCTATAAAAACTGAAAATGCTAATAAAAAAATCATGCTTATGTATCGACCAAATAGAAAAATGTGTTAATATTTCATGTATTTATTCGGAGATTCAGAAAATTTGATTGTTATCGTATCTTTCATTAAATATTTTTCTCTTTAATGTTTTAACGAGATTAAAACTAAATTCACCAGATGAAATTGTTAAAAAATCCTCATCTTGGTATGACGCAGCAATTAAAGAGTGAGGAGCAATGTCAAGTCTTATCGTTATTATCTGGCCACGACGGAAAACTATCAAGTCCTTCCTCGAGAGCCCTAATGCAGATGGAAAATTAACCTTAGAAATCAAATAAAGAAATTGCAAAAAATATACGAATGAAAATGCTTTAAAGTTATTTTTAGGGATTATTTATATCTATTAGTTCATGTATAAGATAGCATAAAAATATTGTATCAATTTCGATCTTTCCGTTGAATTCACCTGCCTGTCCTCTAATCAACTTTTTTTCTCCTTTACTATTGTATCTCTTTATGTGCGATTTTTTATTGCTAATGAGGGAATACAAGAATAGGTAACCCCACAGGCGGTCGAAGGCGACCAGAGATATTATTTCCAACTGAGAGAGGGAGCAGTTTTCTGTTTCTCCCCCAAAGTCCATGTTTTAAAAGGGTATTTTGAGACTTTATCTTTCCATAATCTGAAGGTCAAAATATATCCCTTTGAAAAGAGAACTTCTTTAAATCATTCGACTATTTATATTACCTCAGCTTAATAAGCAACTCTCATTACTTTAAAGAGCATAAACATAATCAAATAAAATTAAACTAGTAATTAAAACAAATTTAAAATAAATTTAAACATAATCTCAATATTTTAACATATCCACAACGAATTGAAATAAACTAAAAGAAAAAAGAAAATTAACCAAAAGGAGGAAAATCTTCATTTAAACCAATAACTCTCAACTTTTAATAGCAACCCCTTGGAGAGAACGAAGACCTGAAAAAGATATGTTAAAAGTTTTGAAAAAAACTAATAACTGAAACCAAAATAAGAAAAGTAACATTTTGTTAACATTGGCGTAAGTTTTATATGAGAAAAAATGAATATAAATCGTTTATTTGCAAGCGAGGAAATAATGGAATAAATAAATTTCAATTCTTTTTAAAGTTTTGACTAAAATAATTCTTTGTATCATTTGAAATTATCACAAAAAAAAGAAAATATTGCAAATCGGAATGAATTGGAAATGCTTTCCATCAGAACATTTGACTCAAAGGTCAAAAAGTAATGGCCCTAACAAACTACCAACTATCTCACAATCAAAGAAAATCCTCTTGGATCGGGTATCTGTAGTTTCCCCTAGTACCCGGTTTTACCCCACTAGAAGTACCCGGTTTTACCCCAAGTGCAGAGATTGTAAAAAACGCAACAGAACCACGCAATTGTTTTACTAAATCTTTATTGTTTGATAGGATATAAATCCTTAGTAAACATATAATAAGACGGACTAAATATAGTTCTGATAATTGTGATGATTAATAAGTAAGGATAGTTTAAAAAGAAACGAACATTGGAGAGTTGACGTCATAACACAAATAAACCTTCATAGATGAAGTGAATTCAACAACAAGAACACAACTATGCCCATCTTTTTTCTTCACTAGTAGAATATAATTCAGTATTTGTCCTCTAGAAAGGAGAATTAATAACTCCAGAATCAAGGTACCTGGTTTTACCCTACTCTCCCCTATGCTTCTTAATTCCCTTTTTTTCTGTCTAATGTTAATAAATAATTTTTTATTACCCTTGTAATCTTTTTTCTTATCTATCCTGGTATTAATATTATGGAATCTTGTAATCAATTTTTTTCTCAAATTCGCTACAAGACTGCTCCTCTTATATGGAATCAAAATTTAATTTAATTTAATAGATTAGCTAATAATTAAGTTCTCAAAATATATTCAAATATTGTATTGTCATTGAGAATAAAACAAATGTTCAAAATTGATTGAAACATCGTGAAATGAATGACAGAGAGTGAAACATCGATTACAAAATTCCATTCGCAAACATGAAATTTACAAACCTGAGAGAATTTAAATTAAAAAAAGCAACTAAAATAGATAAATGCATATGTAAGCATACAAAAAAATTATCCTGACCAGGAGTGGCGTTAGAGTTTGCTCGACGAGGGGGGCAGGTCTGCCCGACAGGGGGTCACGACCTGTTGTATGGGGGGCGAGTGTAACGAAATCAGTCTCAAATTTTCGCCAGATCTTTATTCATCAACTAGTTGAATGCCCCGTACAAAAATTTTCCCCGACGGGGGGCTCAGCAGCCCCGACAGAGGCCCTTGCCCCCCACTGGCGCCACCTCTGATCCTGAACTTCATTAGTAAAAACGCCAAACTTCATTAGAATTCGGGCAAAATCTATGGTAAATCATAGGAAGAGGGACAGGTTTAATAACCGATATCGAAAGTCGGATCCTAAATGCTGAAAGGACTGAAAGACTGAATTAAATAAATAAAATAACTTCAGGGTGAAACTTCAGAAATACCAACTTCTGTTCTAAATTTCTCTACTGATCTGAATATTATTGTCATCAAAATTAGACAGTGATAATGGATTCTTTAACACCTCATCGACGACAATTTATTTTCGGTTGTAGATTTCAAAAAATTTCTTTCTTCCAATACAAATTCAAAAGGACTACGGAACTTTTTTGTTCTATCATTTGTGAAAACCCATGCTGTTAACTGGCTTAAATTGACGACAAAGATGTTTAAAATATTTTATAGTTATTTATGTTGAAATTATAAGTAGTAGAATTATTATTTCAAGAATTCTGAAGAGTTTATTGAAAAGCAGAAAATGGTTTTCCTGAGCACTGGTTTTCAGTTAACTTGCAAAGCCATGTCTCTCCTACGGGGCAGTTTATTCCCGCCATCAACTTATTACAGGCTCATCCGATTTTGAAATCTTCAAAACAAATACTCTAAGCCGCTGTCTCATGTTACCAAAACAACAAATAAAAATCTCAAAAATGGAGAAAATGTGCAGCTAAAATTGTCTCATTGAAACGTCGTCATTTTTATTTCATCTGTTTATACGGAAGGATTTTTTAGTTTAGTACAATTTAGTTTAGTTTCATTAACGTCCCGTTTTGAAGCAACAATGGGTTTATTTTGGAACGGACCTCGAAATTTTGAACCACGGTCAGATGACAAGGACAACTCCTAAGCTAGCAGCCCCACTCCAAGCTTCTGCACCACACCAGCGGTAGGACGTTTGGTCCCTACATATGATTTAATGTGCAACAGGACCACATGCACGACGGATCTTGGGTGAAGGCGGGTTTCGAACTTGGAACCCTACAGGTTCGAAGCCGAGACTTACCACTAGTCCACCGCGCCTCTTGGAGAGCTGTTTTTTTCAGTTCCTGATGTCTTTTGATTGCACAGTAAACAATCAATCTTTGTTCTCAAATAATAATTAAATGCACAATCTGCTAAACACAAACATTTATTTTTGGCAGTTTCAGTTGTTCTATTGCTTAACTTAAAACACAGATATAGGAGTTGGTTTTTGTCATCAAACGATTCAGTAGTATATAAAAAGACTATTAAAGTCACCTAGTAAGATAGGAAACAACCAAACACACATTGTCTAAGAAACGTATTGTCTCAAAACTGTTGAATTTTCTTGAAACTAATCTTAGGTTATTGAGATTTTTTCAATCATAAAAGTGATTTTAAACATAAGTTTTCTCTTAAAAATTATAAAAAAAGAATGAAATAACTAGCTTTCAGGCATTCTGCTTCACAGCATGATCCAGGAACGTAGTCTGTGGTCAAAGCTCAGTAAGTAGAAGGTCGTTTGATTTATCGCTGGAATAAAATTATCGTAAGTAAATTGCACAAAACACTAGTCAAATAAAATCCAATGGTAGTATCATTCGCAACATTTTTATTATATTTTGGAGAACGAAATTAATTAATAACGCTTCCACGCATTCTACTTTACGTCAGGATCTGCAAAAATGTGGTAAGTGGCCAAATTGAAATAAGCGAACTTGAACACACTCAATGCGAAACTTACTTGATTTATCATCGAAATAAAAAAATGCAAAACAAAAATACACCTGTCACATAAATCTAATATTAATTACTCAAATCATTCGCATTCGTTTTACACTATTGACCATGAATTCGCCAAATAATTAGCCTTTCTACGAATTATAATTTATTAGTTTATAAAAAAAGTCAAAAATATAAATTATCTGAAGAAAATTTTAAAATCAGCTGAAATTTAGCATTAAAATTGGTTTGTAATACGTAATTTTTAAAAAATTCAATTCCGAACCCAAAATATATTTGAATTCATTGAAATTTAAATGCGATTTTTGAAATTTAATTTTCGATAGGTCTTCTGCCGTCAAAGGAAATTCGATATTTATTTTAATTTGTTGCATTAAGTAAAAGCCATTGTTTCGAACAACAGAATTTTGAATTAAAATTTGTTTTAAAGCTTCTGAAATGATATAGATTTCTGAAAGGTGTTTTATCACTATTTGAAGACTAGAAATTTAATTCTATGCAAAAGAGGAATATGAACTTCCTTCTGCTAAATAAAACTTTTCATACGTGCATTCTAATGATGCAAATTTTGAAAAAAATATATATAAGAAATAATGATTTTATACCTGCAGTTCCAGCAGTTTTATTTACCTGTGATTAAAGTTTTATCCTCAGAAGAAATGTCTTGATTTTTATCCCAACTTCAGATCTATTATCCGTTACTTCCTCGGTAAGCTATCCAGGCATTAATTCTTTCCAGTAAAGATGAAGAACAGCAAATCCTCTGCCAATCTTTTTTCCATATTTATTGGTCATTTTAAAGAAAAAGGGCATTTATTTTCTTATATTTGAGGCACACATACTCTCAGCGACAAATTATCGATTGTGTCAAAATTATTGAGCAGAATCAATAAATACACATACTGGTGATATATGTGCTCAATCAAAAAAATAATTGATCTAAACTTTTACAAGATACAAATTCATATCTATCCATATCACTTATCCACCATCATTAAATGTTAGCAAAATATCATATGCAAAATTACTAACGCTTATTTGCTAAAAATGAGCTCTTACACATGGGCGTCACTTTCCCACTGGTTAACCGATCGACTGACTTTATTTTGTCTGACTAGTTGGCAGTATCTTGGTAACGATAGGGTTGCTGGAAGACTACAGAATTTGTTCTTCGTGACATTTTTGCCTTCTTAATTCTGTCCTCGCCCATTGGCGTAATCATTTATATTTACAAAAAACGTCCAACCTGTTTTTGTTTGTTTGTTTAAGTATACATTTTTGAAGAAATATAATATAAAATTTTGATATTGCTAAAATACCATATTTTTCCCGTTTGTCCGATGTCTCATTCCAGAAAATTATTACCATAACTTTCTGCTACAGTACAAAATTATTAACTTAAAGTACTATCAGAAATGCAATCACAGAATTTCTTGCAGAATCCATCTCTGTAAAACATGAAATATAAAAAATTTCGAAAAAATTTTAGAATTCGTAAGAAATAGTGGAAACGAATTAATGAAAACCATGAGAAAAAACAAGTTACATAGCAGGAATAATTATTTTTCTACTAAGCAAAATAATATAACCAAAACTGAATTACACTGTATGAATATTCAGTTACAAAAGTACCAACAGAAAATTCAAAAATTAAAAAAAAGTTCAACATTCTCAATTCTTATTCTCAGACGCTCACCAAAAAGGTATACAAAATTAATTAATCGATGAGCTTTATACAAAGAATCTATATGTGAGTCGAAAGGAGTTTAAATTAATAGATATGAGATCTAGTCCTCGATTCAGTTATGGGACACAGAGCACAGATAGAAACGAATTTATTCTATGAAACGGCGGACGATTAATGGAGGTTTGCTACTACATTTGAGATACGAAAGTTAGAAGATCTTTATTTTTCTCTTTCCATGTGTAGGTAATACTGACTTTAATCTAGACATAGACCACTTTAACTTTAAACTATTCTTTTAAATTTGTTATATAGCATTTTTACCCCTTTTTTGTTGAATTGCAAATATCATTTTTGTTTTTAAATTTAAGACACTACTTTTTATCACATAAATGCCTTCAAATTGAAAAAAATCACAAAAAACCATTTATTTAGAAAAATATGATTTTGGAGGAAAAACTACTTTCAAAAATAAATGCATACCTTCAGAGGTGCTCGCTGCCACGTATCTTAAAATGATTTTATCAGAAAAATTTCAGCTGAGATTTCGAAAAAAATCTTTGGTATCTATTTTATTTTCAACTATATAGATGAGCTAGTAATGCTAACGGATTTCATAAGACGACGTTATACATCAAACCACGTTCTCGTCTCATAAGAAATACTTGTTGAACTGATTTGCTGATTTTATAGATTTGTTGGATCAACGCCCCGTTTTGAAGCTACGAAGAGCTTTTAGGGACGGACCTTCTATTAGGAAAGGCAATTAAAGGTAACAGAATCTGTAAACATTAACGTTGAAAACAGTATTTTAAACGATACCTTCACAATCATTAAATGGATGTTTTCTTAAATTCCGCAGTTTTCTTCTGTAGAATCAATATCAGTTACCTCATTTTACATTGTAAAATTCTTTTATTACAGTAGAACCCCTGGAATCCGAACTAATTGGGGCTGACCTCTGTTCGAATTCCGGGGAATTCGGATTATCCGGGAAATTCGATAAAGTACTCTTGATGTACCAAATGCAGTAGAGTATTGACTCTGTGTGCTCTGTGAAAGCATACGGAAAGAGCACGCAGCGATTCGCACGGTACAGTGGCAAACAAGTTGAGGGTAAAAAGAAGATATCTGAGTTTGTTTCTACTAATTAAGGTGCTGTATTCATTCTTAAAGACCACTTCAAATACTTATTTTTAGTTAGGAATAAGAATTAGCTTCGTTTCTGATTCGTAATTGTTATTTTCCCTTCATTTTTCAGTGAAACTTTTTCAGAAAATTAAAAAAGAATGTTCGGATTACCGGGGTTCTGCTGTATACATTTTGCAAGTTTTATTCCATGGATAAGTTTAGTTTAGATTTATTAACGTCCCGTTTTCAAGCAAGGCGAGGGCTATTTTGGGAGGAACCTCGCAATTTTGAACCGCGGTCAGATAACGAGAACAACACCTGAACTGGCACCTCCCACTCCAAACTTCCGCATCACACCAGCGGGAGGACGTTTGGCCATCTACGTATAATTTAACGTGCAACAGGCTCACATACACAGCGGATCTTCAATGGAATCGGGCTTCGAACCCTCTGGCCCCAAAGCCGGGACCTTACCACTAGGCCACCGTAGTCTGCAGATTCCATGGATAAACAAGCATCGTAAGTTTCACTGAATTACATCGTACCCTTATTTGCACACAAAACATTTTCCTCGTAATAAAAATATTTCCAGGTAAGTACCTCTCAATCCATCAAATTAGGTAGATTTTGATGGATTTAGAGATATTTACCAGGTTAGTGGCCAACTTCAAATCACGGTCAGTACAGAACGTCGCCAAGTTCCACCAGTTGTTGAGGGTTTGGCGGAGAGGTATGATTGGATTTACTATCGAAAACCAAGTGAATGCTTTCTCTTTTCTTCTCTCTTTCTTTTCTCTCAGTTCCTTTACATTTTCCTTTGTACAAATAGCTGAATTTCGATTTATCATCTTCTTAATGTGGCTATGTTTAGATTTTCAGAATCAGTCAAATATGTACAATACTGTTTAATATGTAGTAAATACCAGAGTTTTCTTTTATCTCTAAAATACCCTAGAAAAGATTTTGTCATAGCTCAAGAGAGCGTACGAAAAAGGTCACAAAACAAAATATTCTGGTTTTCTTACATTTTATTTTTACACGAATTCAAATTATCGAAATAACTAGAGGGAGGTGTCTGTTAAATTGAATAAATAAATAAAAAAATATAATTGTTTATGCAATTTGAATACACCAGAAATGTTGCAATTCCAATTTAATTAACTATTAACTCATTGAAATTACATAATAAATACCAATAACATCGAATAGTAATAATTTATTATTCATATTCTACATGATTCCTTTTATTTATTCAAACCAAGTACTATTCAATATGTATTTTGGACCGTTTTTTTGCACTTCCGTATATCTTTATTTGATGAATTTCATCGTGATGTAATAGGTTACATCACGAAGAATGACACCTCTTTTTCAGCCCGATACTGTTACAGATGGTAAAAATTAATTTGCTACGATTTCATTTATTTATTCTACATCACATTCATTCTTTCAAAATGAAAAAAAATATTTAAAATTTAAGAATCTCATTGTGACAAATGATTATGCAATTTGTCTCTGCAATAATAAATCAAGACGTTGATTCACCAATCAAAATTATAATTTAATTGACATTTTACTATCTCGAAGGTTTACTCGCTATTTTTGCAATTACCAAAACTTAATTAATATCTGCACGTGATTTATTCTCAGAATTAATTTTGATTAATATGCAGATAAAAGTTTAGAATTACAAAAATTGCATGAATTTAAACCTAAATATACGAAGTATATTACGATTTTATTGAGAATAAATATTTATTTTATCATGTTTAATTTTAGAATATTATAAATATACAGACATTGCGATTATGTAGATGATTGGTAAGTTGATCTCCACGATCAATTAAATGACAATCCGTTCATTATTATTTGTCTGCCGTTTGTCGGCATGAAACAAAAAAAACTATTTTGTTTCACGACTTGGTTGACAAGATACAAATAAATGAAATTTAACTTCTAGTGCAAGCTATATTTCATTCAAATTCTTGGTTTATCATAATGTTCGGGGTAAAGGACAGTGTTTTTAGCTATATGTCAACACTGTTCGCAGAAAACATTATGATTTCACTAATTTTTTAACGGTTCGTATAGATTTTACTTACCCTGATGAGCATCTATACGCTTTTACCGATTTACTACAGTCTCTCCATTTTATTTCAACATTTTTTGACTTTCATGATATTTATATATATATTTATATATATAACTATATATATATATAACTATATATATATAGCAGTTTTTTATTTTAATTACAGTGAAACCTGTGAATAACAATACTATCTATAACGACTAAATTTTCTATAACGATATTTTCTTTGGACCCGGCGGACTTCCTGTTTATTTAATATATTTTGAACCGGCCTACAGCGATAATCACTTTTTAGATGCACCCGTCTATATTGATAATTTTACCACTTTAGAAAGCTGGTACAGCACAATCCCGATTTTTTTTCCCGCCCTGGGAAACTACCCCCCCTGGCCCACTCTGCGACACCCCAGAAGCATCGGGGGGGGGGTTGTGATTGGAATGTACACAAATGCTTGTTGTCTCCGTCTGGGCACGAAGAGCCTATTCATTCTCAGTTAGCATCTCGGACTGACCACTTGTTCTTTGAAGTTCGTTTTCGATGTGTTAAAGCCTTACTTCATTGGCATTTGAAGACATCACATAAAACATTGGTTTTATAATAAAATAAAATCATGCTTACATCTTCCTTTTACCGATACTTTTATTTTTAATAAAAACATTAACTAAAATTTTCACTTTGAAGTTCTTAAAAAGGTTTAACTAATTTAAAGTTTTTAAAATACAATTTCATATCATAATGATATATACTATACCAGAATGAATAAGCGCAATAAATTTAGTTAATATATTAGTACATGCACACATACATAAACCCTGGATGCTCAAATGTTCAAACTGTCTGTAACACTATTTTTTCTAGATCCTTAAAATATCCGTGGAACGTTCCGGTCTCGCCCAGAGTGAAACGAACTTTTGATGTTGAAAAACATCCTCTAGACATTGCTCAGCGCTCACCGACAACGAGATGCCTAAGCCTGACAAATACAAGGTAATATTTACGCCCAGAGTAACACTATCAGCGTCTTCATAAACTTTTGCTCCGTGGTACGTTCCGGTCTCGCCCAGAGTGAAACGAACTTTTATAAAAGAAATTCATCTTAAAGTTGAGCAGAAAGACGCTGCCTTTCGTAGATTTTTGAAGCAGAAATGTGATCCACCAATCTGATGCTGAGCCACCAACATGTGCAACGCGGACTAGAAGGATGAAAGCGAAGTGTTTAAAATTTTTCTTGAATTGAAAAACTATAGGGATTAAAAGGGAGGTCGAAATTCTTAGTTTTAATACTGAATTATTTAATTTGTAAGAAATACAATGAATGAGTTTAAATATCAAATAAAATAAATTTATAAGAAATGCAATGTAAAATTTTAGACAACAAGGATTTATATTGAAACAATTGCAATGAATAATCTTAGATAACAAAATTATTAAAAGAAAATTAAGAATTATGATGAGGATAAAAATGTTAAATTTAAAATAAAATAATCATGTTAGAAATGTATAATAATGTAATATGAATTAAAAGGATTTTAGAATGCTGAAATTATTTTACTTCATGCAATTTTTAATATTTTGAATGTGTAAGCAAATCCATAGAAGATATTTTATCAGTTTCGAACATAGAATATCTAAGTTATTTACAGAAATGTTTTTTTGGAATGATTTGACATCAGTAAATGTGTATTAATCAATGTATGTTGTTTAGAAGTGGAGTTACATCTATTGCATATGAATAATTCACCAGTTATAATGAGAAGAGTTATGGGTGTTTAGTTAAATTTTATATATTGACTGAGTAATACATTAACATTTTATGGGGAAAATATTTGTAATAATCTTGAATATCAATTTAAATTTAATTTAGAGATGGCCACTCATATAATCCTAAAAATGATAAATTTAATATTTTAATAATTGAATAGGCTGTTAGGGTAAAATTTGGAATCATTAATGAATATTTAATTAAAAATCTGTTTGAGAAAGGGTCGACCCTTAATTTGATTATGTGTTATTAAGTGATGATATGGATGACACAGCATTTGAGTATTCTTTTGTTTTATCAATGATTTTATATATTGAAGTATCATATGATTGTTTAATAAATGTGTTAGTTTAAGAAATTTGGCTTTGTTTTTCTTGTCAAATACTTAAGCACTGTGATGAGATGAAATTTTAGGGTTATTGCGGATTTAGATTCTTCTAAAACAACACAACGCATATAGTTAATCACTTTCTAAGTTATATTGATGTTAATTATGGATGTTATTTAAAGGATATTTGAAATAGAAGTTAAGTAGAGAATGCATCTTATGCCTGTTGCTAAGAGTTTCATTAAGTGGAGATATTAGTTGGTGGTTTATGAATTTGTTTGATATTAATTGAAGTTTTTTTAAAATTATTGATATGTGTGGATATTCACCTGGAAGTTAATAAGCAATGAATTTTGAGTTCTGATAAGCAACAGGTGTAGTGACATTCTAAATTTTTGAAACTTCTAAATATTTGAAGGTGTAAATTTCCAATTGAAATACTTAAATTACTTAATCTAAAGATTTGATTAGTAATGTTTTAAGGGCTCTTAAATCTATCAAAGGATTTCTAGAATCTTAATCTAGATATTCATATGCTGGAAATTTGAGGAAGTGTTAATTACATAAATGATTACATTGAAATGGAGTATATGATTTACATACATAGATTTGGATATAGAGTAGTAAATGTAAACAATCTATAACTTCATCTAAATAATTTCAAAACCGAAACTCCACGACACTAAGTAAAATGTAAATATCTCCCCATCCATTCTTCACTTTTCCCCTATTTTGATGAAAATAACTCCGCCTGGCGCATGCGCAAAAGCTCGAAGGGTTTCGGCATCCGTTGCTAAACAATAAATAAAAGTGTATGAAAAATGCGCGTGTCCTGCTGAGTGTGTCTGTAAGAAAAACCTTTCAGATGATAAGAGTTATGGACATCTCCATTCGCTTAAATGTGTGTACTATCAGGGATTTCCACCCTGAACTCTACATTACAACATGATTATCGAATGTTACACTTGAATTCTTAATATTGAAGGTAAGTCTTCTGGACCATAGGGGAACGGTGGGTAAAAGTACGCAGGTGGCTAAGAATATTCAGGGCAATTTTATATTGTTGGCAACATTGTAGAAAATCGCCACTGTGAACTTTTAGTCGTGCTGCTACTATCTTGAAATACGATGTATTGCTATTGGTTTGCTGCACTTCATTTTCCATTTACAAGGCAAAATTCACTTTTCTTACTTTTCTATCTAATTTTCCAATCATATAACGCAAATGCTAATCACTATATAGAGTGAACGAAATATTTAAAGGCGTATTTCAAACTAAAACACGTATCATAAGCCATGAGTTGGTGTAGATTGAGTTTATATATATATGGCGTTTTGACACCAAGCGGTGGTTTAGTCAAGCTCTAACGAGGAGGCCAAGAGTTCGCAGCAACTGTTCACTGTGTACTCTTAGCCTCCGTAAGCTAACATTAACTTTCACTTCATTTTTTTTTCTTACCCAAACAATAAACAATAATATACAAACGAATAACTCTGCTGTAATATCTGATTTGACAGCAGTAGTATTTTACTACAAAATAGTTTCATCTTGAAATGATTCTTTTTTTTTTTTAATTTTTATTTAGTTGTGAAAAATATTATCATCAGCCTATTTCATTGTTTCTCTCAAACTTTTAATTTACGGTGATGTTTTATAATTTGTTTTAGCAACTCATTTATTACAAAATCTTGCCTTATAAAAGACAAACAGATAGATAGATACCTCTCATACGGAAATAACTGAAGAGATTAACCCCAAGTTGGAGGCTGAGAGGAGTAAAAGGGAAGTGGCTCGAGAATTATGGATGAACGAGTACACCCTGCAGAAAAATTGAAAGCTGTAGGTGAATAGGCCTATTTTCTTTTGTCATTTCTGCGCTTTGTCATCTTTTAAGCAATGCTTAGGCCTACAGAAAATACTACCTGCAATAAAATTAATTTTAGCTTTAATTCAATTTTACAGTTTCGAAAGAAAAAGGAAAAAGATAATATGAACCTGAAGAAAAAAAAGAGACCTGCGCTTACGTCAGAAATCACATCTTCGCCTTTTAAAGCCTTTTTGGAAGAAAACGATGAAAAAAAGGGACAGAATCTCCATAAAAATGTAGAAAGGGGAGAGGTTAATTTTAAAATAAGAAGAAAAGAGGCAAAATGTGAAGAAAGGATTGAATTTTTGTTATGGCGACAAACAATCCCTAACTAACTCAGGCAGTGATTTCTGCTAATGATACTGCTTTAATTATTTCCTAAGGATGTGGGAAATCCTGACATGAAAACTGGATTCAATGTGGATTGTGCAAAGAGGGGTGGCACGAGGATTGTTGTGTCTCATATGTATTTGTATGCCACTAATGTTAGACCAGATACGGTCCGTACTCTTGCCACCCTTAATCCGTACTCTTACCCTCTAGGTTGCCCAAGTGTACGCAATTGCCATTCTTTTTTAGTTTTATTTCTCTTACTTAAATGACAAGAGACAAAATCCTGAAGTCTAATATTAATTGATTCATAATTAAATAAAGAACATTGTGTGGAATTTTGAAGTCTGTATCTTACTTATTTTACCTTTTATAAGCTAAAAGCCACTAAGTGCGTACACTTACCCTCCTTTCCCCTACCTTCGAATAATACATTTTCTCCACAATAAAGATAAAACAAATAGTTTTGGCCCATTTCTTAAATTTAAGTGTGGGCTATTGAGACAACATTTTATCAACGTGTGAAATTTCCTTGCGTAATTCTTTAAAAGATCATTTTTTTTCCTTAAACAGCGACAAAACAAGTTAACAGTAAGCAGAAAGCTGCCAGCAACCGTAACACATAATACATGCCTCTACGCGTCATAGGATTATAGAAATAACTCCAGGAAATTAAACTTTCGTTTTAAATATAGAGTTTGATTGCAAAAATATCAGTTAATGGTGTTTAACATGAAATTCTAATAAAATATATCAATTACTTTTAAATCTATTATAGGATCATATTTAGGACTATTTGTGATAGGTCCTTTGCGATACTACACCGCAATGCATTCCCCATACTATTTACTTCATTTGTCACTGACTACTCAAACAGAATGAATTGACGGTATACCGCGTAGCATCCCCCTTACTGTCTGCATCACTTGTCTCAAACTACTCTAGCCAACTGACTAAAAGCTACATCAGAGGATTTTTGGAATTCGGTAGTGACGCATAGTGGATAAATGATACCCGAAGCATTATGTTTTTGACCTACCCCCCCATCATATCTGATTCTAAAAAAGAGAGAAAAAAGGCAAAAATGTTTCATTTTCGAGATGCCCCCGAAGGCTGGAGCCAGTATCAAATCCCCTTGCACCCCGTCGCTATACAACCGGAATTGGAACTGAGTTAAGAAAAGAAGTTCACTTATATTTATTATACAGGGTGCCCACTCTAATCGTGGCTCGAAAACTAACTTCCAAACCTTTAGAGAAAGGTATATATTTCCAGTTGGAAAAAAGGCTTTACATGACATGACGTAAAGATTCAGTATTATGTACTGTTGAAAAAATTACGAAATCTAAATTTTTATGCAGTTTTCCGGTCCTATTAATCACATTTAGTAAAATGTTCTCGCCACACACTTTTAAACAAAAAAGTCTCACTTTTCTGCGACTAAAACTGACCGAGTTATGAAGCTTTGAATTTTATCATTTTAGGCCAATCAAATGCCACCGATTCCTCGAGGCGTCCTTTGACTGGCGTATCTTCTTCGAGGTGGCCATTGAATATTCATTCTTTACGTCATTCGTGTGCGTGCGTGTGTGTTGGCGTTCTACAGGTCAGACCGCTGGACTTATAGCTACGAAGTTTGGCACAAACATACTTTGGAGAGTGGGTATGTGCACCCGGGAGCCTTTTTTGAAATTTTAATTAATTAAAAATTAAGCGAAATTTTGGCATTTTTCCTTAATAACTTCCGAAAATATTACAAAACAAAAATTATTTTTACACATTCTGAAAGTGCAAACAATTTCCAATCCAATGATATCAATTAAATTGCCGTACAATGTGTTTTAGAATTTTAATAAATTTTTAAAAATATTTTTGTCATAATTTACAATACTTTTCATTGTTGCAACGCAACTCAGACCGTTTTCATTGTTTAAACAAATATTTAATTGTATATTTCTCTTTCATTGTTGTAATCTGAGATAATATCCCAATACATTTTGCTTTCATATTTTTATTTCATCAAAATTTTTGTGAAATTTGTAAATCAAGCTCTCCGAGATATTCCTTTGCTTACATTAAGAAATAAATCCAGTAAGCTGAATGACATGGTTGCTATGTTTTCATTCTTTTCTTAGCATCCAGATATTATACCGCTGGCCACAAAATGGGCTGCGTCATTTTAATGCTGAAATCAAATGCATATATTACAAGAGGAATTAGAAAGTGAAGATAGTGCCGACAACATGGAATTAGAGGTTACATGACATGATCAGTTATTTGACTCCATTAGAAACATTTATGTAGGCAATGAACAGAAGAGATCCAAGGTCACTAATAGAACATGGGTTAAATATCGACCACAATCTGAAGTTTAAAATTACTTTAAGAGAACCTTGAATATAAAATGATGCAGGATTCAATTGAAATCATATTCCCGACGAACAAGCTGGTCGCCGAAGGCGGCTAGTTTATTAATAAACAATCTAGTAAGCCTCGTATTAAGTTTTTCTCCTCTCTTCTCTTCTGAATTTGAGTATCTGGCTGCTTTGTCTTTTTATTTTTTGATATTGTCATTTTTTCTAAAAATAAATTTAGGTATTAAAATGTTTTTTATAAATTATTGAAGCTTTAATAATATAAATATTCTATATGAATTGTTTACCTTAATTCTTTTCGAGAATATAATTTCAATTTTAAATTTAAAACAAAAATACAAAAGAAAATCACTAAATTTCATAAAAAATATCTACCAAAGAACTTTTAATTGATATTATTTTAATTTATCTAACTGTATCTTGATTTTTGAGATTTTGTCTCTTTCATTGGCAATGTCATCCTCTCTGTGGAGATGCTGTGTCCACGGAGGGGAATTCCACAAATCGTTTTTTTAAATGTTAGGTTATACCTTAACTAGACTTTAAACTAGTTAGTACTGAAAAAAAAATACATTTTTTTAAAAAAATTGCTTGAGTTTCAGTAAATATTATTTGGAATTTCATGTGTAGGGACGTCCACGGAGGGGACTTTTGTCTTGTATATTCATTGAAAAATGAGAGATAAATAGCATAACTATTTTAGTAGAAACGTATTGAATAGCTTTCTTAATACTTAAATTATACATATGAACAAAAATATTAGGGCATTTGTTGCACTTTCTAATTTTTATCACCCCGGGACTGTAAAATCTTCCTATTTGTATGCACTAAAATTTACTATCTTACTATTAATACACTTTTTCTACCGTAATGTTCAAATAAATTTTTCATTTGTTATACTATTAGACATGAAAGTAATTTAGTCCCGTGCAACGCCGGGCGTAAGTACAAGTTATGATTACCTCTAAAAACGTTGATGTTGATGGAAATTTAAAGCCACTTTCACAAGAAATGTTATTTACGAATAACTAAAAGTACTTAGTGAGTTTTTACTTAAACTTTATTAATTTCTATTAATTAGTTTCAGAGTTTTGACAGGTTAGAGCCCACTGATTGTTCTTTCCCAACCCCAGTCTTCAGGTCTCTTTTTTATTGCCAAGCCAGGGTTGGATCTGATGGTAAACTCTTAGGGAATATTAGTGGGCAGCTGCTTCGGTTGGAAGAAGCGAAGCCATGTTGCTACTCTTGTTAAATGAAGATTTCATGTAACATTTGTAGCGAACATTATTCAAGGATGGTGTATCCGAGGCAGATATTGGGTACCCATACAATGCCACAAGAAAGCTGTTCCCTGCATCCACAACAGCTTCAGAGGTTATATCTGGGTTCTTAAAGATTTCAATTACTTTGAAGAGATGAGGATTGTTTTTCAAAGTCTGCACAAACTTCATTTTATCATAATTAAATAGAGCTTATATGGTGTCACATCCGCTCATGGCATGTATGAATAAAATATTATCGGCGATTGTTTTTTCTAAAGAAGTGTTAGGAGAAAATATCTTTTCAGTAATTTTCCTTTTTCCTAGTTTTAGGAAATATACGTTGCCAAAGGTGCAAATGCCTATTAAGATGACGAAAAGGTCGATATCTTCATCTATGACAACAACAGACAGATGTGTTGGGGTCAAGGCTAGAGCTGAGTTCACAATTAAGCAATCAGCATCTTCGTCTGCTTTCTTGTATGTCATGTTTAATGAGGAAAACTTGTTCATCAGGATGGAGATGAGTTGATCCTTGTTCTTCGGATTTGCCAGGAATTTTTCTTGGGAAACTGATGGTATCATCGTTTCATCAAACATTACTTCGCTTGACATTTGTTTCCGTGGTCTTCTGGCCCCTTTCTGCACATTTAGTGCGTCCTATTGTTTCATTTTCAGGATACCCATCGAAAATGACTAGAACAGTTTATTTGTACTTTGTACGAACATATGTTACATAGTTATCACAAATTGGTGAACAAGTTGAACCTCTGTTCCAGATGACTCTGTGCAGCAAGTAGCTTCCATCAATAATATACACACTGCTTTCAGTATTAAAATCCTGTGAAGTCTCCTAGCTTATTAAAAAATTCTTGAGATTTACTCTGTTGCTTACTTCGCAACCGCGAAATCGAAAGCCAGGTAATACCAGGGTTAGAAAGATTTAGAACGAATTTTGTGCAGGTTATTTTAGTGTATTAATAATATAACTGAAAAAATCTTTATTTGAGCAGAGAACTTTACGATAGAAAAAGTATATTAATTAAGCAGAAATTTATTTAGTAAGTTAGATAATTTCGGGCATACAGATAGGATGGTTTGTTGTTGTTCAAGCCGCAATAGCATGTAAGTCAAACATTCGCCAAACTTCAACCAGTTATAGCGCCTAAACGGTACGCGTAAAGAAAAAAATAGTATGGACATAAATAGTAGGAAATTTTATGCTGATTATTTTGATATATGGTGATAGCATAAAAAAGTTGCTAGTTTTCGAGTTATAAGCAAAAAATTAGGGGAAAGTCCATTTTTCTCATGATTTTTGGCTATAACTAAAATTCCAAAAAAATGTTTGGTGGGAAACCTCATATTCGTAATCAGCATCCCAAAAAACATATAGGAGCAAAAAATTACGACTCCACCAGAATTTGTTTTAAAACATCCCTTTTCAGCACCTAATGACTGGACTATGAGGATATTTGGTGGAAACGAATAATGACATTAGCACTATCTCGAACGAAAATTAGAAATTTGATTGATTTTATTTTAAAAAATGAAGATATTTTATTCACAACCTCTTAATTGAAAATTTCATAGCTAATTCTGTATGAAAATTAATTGGAAATACATTTCACTTTTGTTTTGTCATATTTTAAACTTTTAGCATTTTCATTTGCTTTTTTTTTATTTTTCTATTTAAATTTATTCATTTTTGGCATGTTGAAGTTCAAAATTATGCTCTGTTAATATTATCTGTTTTTCAAATTATGTTATTCAAATTCTAAGTTCGTAATTTTTTTTTTTTTGCTTTCAATAAAGCTTCACGCATACCAAGTTCGGGGGTATGCGTGATGATTAAGATAAAGATAAAGACAGATGTGTGTGCTTTAGCAACGAATTGCTTTCTAGGGTTGGACTGACAGCTGGAAGTTTCCCTCTAAATGAAACACATTTGAAACACAACTCCATTTTCTCCTGAAATTCTTCCAGGATTAAAGAGAACTTCAACCCATATATAGAAGCTAAGTCGGACTTCTACCTCATTTACAATCTAAGTGCTACGGGTCGCTTTGACCTACAGAACATGCCAACTCAGACTCATGCCAAAAAAAGAAAGAAAGGGAAAAAGAGCATTAGTTGACCTAGCGCCAAACAGAAGTATCCGAAAATCCAGTTCTGGATAAGTTAGGAAGGATACAGTTAATGATAAGACAGAAAGGATAGCTGTTCGCCTTCGCCCATTATATCAATTAGTTGTGTGCAATGAGAGAATTTTGATGCTTTCCAAAAGTATTTGTTATGCAGCCTATCCTATGTCTGTCTTACTTTTTCATTCATTTTGTGTCTTCTTTTCACGTTTTTATCTTTTTCGTTGATAATCGAACTCTCAGAGTGGAGAAGTAAGCAAATAAGAATAAATACGAAAATACGAATTTTGAAAATAATTTTAGCGAGTTCTGCAACTAAGGCTGTGCTGATTTTCGATTTACCGAAAAAAATCAATATTTAGAAAGAAATCGATTCTTCTATCTCGATTTTTTTAAAGGTCGATATATCGCTATCGCGGCGATCGAATCATCTCACCTCAACGTCGTTCGAAGTACCAAGTTCTGTCCGTCTTCTCTGCCTTCCAACTACCCTGTCTCGATTCCAAGAAAAAGGGAAAAGAGTGACGGCCTCCCATTTCGGTCATAGGAAGGCCCCCTGCATGCGCTATCCGTTCTTCAACACACAAAACCTAATCGACCATCTGGACCTATTTAAAAGTAGTTAGCTAGGATGATTGATTGCCAATCACTACAAACTGTTCGTGAGCTTTGAAAGCTTTCACGATATCATCGTCACCATGATTCTGGCGATATCATCGCCACTTAAACGCCAAATCTCGACTTGAGTCAGAGCGAATGGTTACCACGATATGCTTTGATTTTTTCGCAATTTCACCGCCAAATCTTGACTAAGGGCGATAGATTGCCAAACCTTGAACTATATCATTTTCGAAAAGAAATTTGCTTGCTTACCTGTAGTTATAATAACTTTTCTTCTTTCTTTGTTTTATTTAGTTTCTTTTTTTCTACGTAGTTTTCCCTTAGATTCTTCTCACATTCATTGAAACTAACTCCTTCATTTTGATGAATTCTGATTAAGCATTCTGTAAAGAGAGACGATTTACAATTTGATATCTAAAAATATAAATAATAAATATCGATATACTGTAACAAAACCGCCAATTCATAATCTGAAAAAACAAAGAGCGGAAATGAGACGGCAGACAGACAAGCACAGGGCGCCAACGTGTGGGGGAAGTTTCGGAGGTGGTGAAGAAAAGAATTGCCAGATTTCGATTGGTGATATCCTAATCGAAAAAGAACGGGGATTTTGGGTTTGAGGGCAGTTAAACTCGGGCTGCGCTAAAGAGAGCGTCAGTTTTGATTTGGAGATCGACTCTCGCAGTGTTTCCGTGAGGAAACTGCGATTTCATTGTGTTTGTGGACAGTCCGGACCTCGGGTTGATCTTGTGGGAGTTCCGAAGAACTCCGTGAAACTGTTAAATTATCTCAGCGGAGTGCAGGTTAGGTAAAGAGAAGATTAATTAATTACTTCTGTTTTCTCAACCCGAGTTTCAGTTCCTCCCTTCAAGATTTTTCGACTTGATTATTAGAATATGGCAGGCTTCTAACCAAAAAAATGTATATTGAAATGTTGTGTAAATAAGTATGCTGTAAATAAATATTCTGAAAGGGTAAAAGTGAATTGCATTTGCTACCAACTGATCAGCCTAAAACCGCGGCCATCGGCTGCGACTTCACAGCATTAAACTTATCTAAATGGTGACATCGGAGTTTATCGACTACCCAGACTAACCTGCACTTGAAAAAATTAGTTTTGTACTCGGTTCAGCAAAGGAGTACCTGGACTCGTATATTTGGATCCTGTGGTCTTCCAAGAGACTGAAGACCATCTTTCTTCATCGGGAGAGAGTCGAGTGGACTCGTTCGTTTTGGATCCTGTCCTCTTCTTCAAAGAGAGAAAATTCTTTCTTCATCAGAAGAGTGTCGAGTGGAATCGAGACATCAGAGGAGTTCCTGGACTTGATAATTAGAATCCGGTCCGTCTCTTCAAAAGAGACTAAAATTTCTTCACCAGAAGAACGTAGTGTGGAAGCAGCCTGCTTCGGAACTTTGTGAGCCCAGAAGCGCTAGCGACTTCTTTTTTTTTCTTCTCTGAGCAGGAATTGTCCAAGATAATGCATTCATCATATGCAGTACTACGCCACTGTAAGCTTGATTGTTCTATCTCTAGGGGCAGTTATTTTATTTGTGTAATATTGATTTAAAGTTAAATTTGAATATGTGCAAAATTAATTTGATTTATTGATATTTAAAATTATGTTCGAATATGTTGAGTTAAATTTAAGTTCGAATATGTGCATAATTAATTTTATTTCGACTAAAGGTATCAAGTAATTTCTGTGAGAGTAAATAATTCGAGAATTAATTGTGTTTAAGAATTTTCGTATCATTTTCAAAACTGTGGAATAGTACACGTTTTTCTGGATGAAAAGTTTAAGGTTAGTGAGACTAAGAAATCGATTGGTATTATTGTTCTTAGTGTCAGTATATTTAGGTGAAGTGTTCCTAAAACTTTAACTGTTCGAATCTATGTGCAAATTTTGACATTTTAATATAGCTAAAATTGTTTCTTTGAATTATATAATTGGAATTTCACATTGGAATTAGAAACCATCGTAAAATTGTTTTTAGTTATATGCAAGATTGTAGAGTATTTAAAATGTTTAACTTTGTAAATTTGTAGTAATTTTTTATAGAATTTGGAATCAGTGCAAATTTTGTATTAGAAAATTTTAATTAGTGATTTTATAACTGTGTATTCTTTGCATTTGTGAATATAAGTTGTGAACTGCGTACGTTTAAACTATGGCTTTCTTAGCTAAACACCGTAAGAAAGATTTGATTGCGTTAGCATACGAAATAGGGATAGAAAGTAACTCTACCGATAGAAAGTTAGATATTTGTAATAAGATTAAGGAGTCCCCCGATTTTGAGGAGGAGTTTGTACGGGATTGATTGGAGGACATCGTCCAACAGCGTGGAGCCGCCGAATTAAAGTCACAACGCGAAGCTGAAGTTCAAGCTCTGAGAGAAGAGCGAGAATTTGAGTTAAAAAAGATTAGACTCTCTAATGCCCCAGAAATTAATAGCGTGTGTTCGCACGGAGAGAAAATGTTAGACCCTTACGTGAACTCAAAAATCTCATTCAGAAATATGATGCACAGGTCGCATATATATCGTTGTATCTAGCTATGTTTGAGCGCCAAGCTCGCACAACAGAGAACGAAGAAAGTGATTGGGCGTCACAACTCATGGCACTTTTGCCGCTAGACTTAGCACAGATTATTGTAAAGGTGCCCGAAGAGATAATGAAAGACTACCTTCATATAAAAGGGATTTTGTTAGAGCGGTTTAAGATAAAACCGGAAACTTTCCGAGTAAAGTTCACGCAACATCAGATAAAATCAGGGGCGCTATGGAAGGAATTAGTTCTGGAACTTAAGAATTATTTGGAAGGTTGGTTAGACGGCGTCAAGGTTAATGACTTCGAAACCCTGAAGAATCTTATGATCACCTATCAAATTAAATGGCGCGTGCCGCCTGAATTCAAAGATCACTTCCTAGACGAATGGGGTAAAACTGTTGACCCGTCGGAATTAGCCGGAAAATTATATGAGTACGAATCCGTTAGAAGTGCTCGTAAGCAACATCTTTCCAAGGCTCTGGAACAAAAATCTATATAGAAAACTAGACCCGCTTCGCCTAAAAGAGAGCTTTAAAAAACCCCTTGGAAATTTTGGCCCCCCCCCAGTGTTGGAAAAATTCCGCACCAAAAGGAAATTGGCGAAACGAAAATTTTGAACGCCGGAAACCAGCCGCGTGTTATATATGTCACTCGACGGAACATTTATGGCCTAATTGCCCACAGTTAAGAAAGGATAATCCAGCAGAGGTTGTAAATCATGTCAGAATGTCGGATTCGACCGAAACCCTTTTTGTTCCATACATGAGTAAGGCTCTAGTGAATCAAACAGAGATGTTAATTCTAAGGGACACTGGAGCGTCTATTGATTTAGTGAGCCGTAATCACATCAATTCCGAAGATTTAACGGGCGAAACTGTAAGGATTAAGCAACCGTTGGACAAGAATTTTACTTGTCTTCCCCTCGCGAAAATTGAAATTGCTGAAAGACGTTTAAATTTACTTTGGAAAAGATTAGATAAAAATAAAACAATGGCAACACAATATAAGGCGTTCATAGATGAATGTTTCCAGCTTAATCATATGGAAAGAATTTTATATTCTGTTGATCCAAAAAGTAATGAATATTACATTCCCCATCATGCTGTCTTTCGCCCAGAAAGCACGTCAACACCTTTGCGCGCTGTTTTCGATGCATCTGCAAATTCTAGTAATGGAGTTCCGCTTAATTCCATATTATTAAATGGAGGAACAGTTCAACAAGAACTATTTTCTATCATTTCGAGATTCAGAACTTATAAGTATGCATTTAGTGCCGACATTCAAAAAATGTATCGACAGATTTTGGTCGATGAATCAGATAGAGATTTACAAAGAATCCTGTGGAAGCCTAATCAATTTGCTCCTGTGGAGACATATAGGCTACTGACAGTTACATATGGAACAACATGCGCACCGTTTTTAGCAACTAGAGCGCTAAAAGCTCTAGCTGAGGAGGAACAAAGTGAATTTCCCCAAGCAGCTGCAACACTTCTTACTGATGTTTATGTTGATGACATATTAAGTGGATCAAATAATTTAGAAGAAACTAAAGCATTACAACATCAGTTAATTCAACTCTTAAAGAAAGGAGGCATGGAACTCCACAAATGGGTTTCAAACCATCCTGAACTTTTGTATGACAACAAAAATCTAGATTATGTATTTCCATCAGACTCCAACAGTGTGAAAACATTTGGAATGCAGTGGCGTCCAATATCGGACATTTTCACCTTTCAAGTGGCTGTAAAGCTAAAGGACAATTTCTCAAAACGAGAAGTTCTGTCAAACATAACAAAACTGTTTGATCCTTTGGGCCTTATTGGTCCTGTAATAACAAGTGCTAAGATATTTCTTCAGAGACTTTGGCTGCAAAAGTTAAATTGGAATGATACAGTTCCACCCAATGATCTGAATGACTGGTTGAAGTTTTTAAAGGACTTACCAGCAGTGAACAAGCTAGAAATTCCGATGTGTGCAATCATCACTAATCCAGTATCCATAGACTTACATTGTTTTTGTGATGCTTCGGATAAGGCCTATGGCGCCGTATTATATCTCTGCTCCAAAAATGAATCAGGTGAAGTGCAAACCAATATTTTGTGCAGCAAATCAAGAGCGTGTCCAATTAAGGCTTCTACCTCGTTTGGAACTGTCAGCAGCATTGCTGTTGGCTCGTCTTGTTTCCAAAGTGATTTCTATTATTCAGGTACCAATTAATCAATTTACATGTGGAGTGACTCTACTATCGCTTTGGCATGGATAAAAACTCCTCATGAAAAGCTGAAAACTTATGTATCTAATCGTGTAAAACAATCAACACCTTGTGTCCCAATTTTGACTGGAGACATGTAAATTCAGTAGACAATCCAGCAGACTTTATCTCCAGGGGTACGTCAGCCACAAATTTAGTGAACAATTCATTGTGGTTTCATGGACCAACTTTCATAAAATTGGAGATTTCTTTACCAGTAGACACTATCGAGTTGAATAATAATGAGTTTCTCAATGAAGTTAAAACATCCTGTGAATCAGTGTTGATATGTAATTCTTCTAATGATTTTATTATTGATATTTTAAATTTGAGTAACAGTTTTACTAAACTTTGTCGAATTGTAAGTTATATTTTCAGATTTATTCATAATTTGAAGAATCCTACTGAAAGGAAGAAAGGTAAGTTAAACATAAGTGAAATCAAAGAAGCTTCTAACTTCATTGTAAAAAAGGTACAACCTTCTGCATTTTCAGAAGAAATTAAAGGTTTACCAAAGGGTCTTGATATCAAACAAAGTAAAATTAAAAATTTAGCACCATTTTTAGATGAGGGTAATATTCTTCGGGTAGGTGGTCTATTGCAAAAAACTAGATTAACCCAGGATGAAAAACATCCTAAGCTTCTTCCTGCTAAACATAGACTTACAAAAATAATAATGGAATCTTTTCACAAAAGGTATTTACATGTAGGCCCCAAAACCTTATTTCATCTTGTCAGAAAAGAGTTTTGGCCAGTTGGAGGTAGGAATTTGGCTAGGAAAATAGTTAATGAATGTATTATTTGTTTCAAAAACAAACCAGTAAGTTGTAATCAATTATTAGGAAATTTGCCAGCCGAAAGAGTCACTCCCAGCCCAACATTTTCAAACTGTGGGATTGATTTCTGTGGACCCTTCTTAATTAAATATAAGGGCCAACGGAAAGGTACTTTTCAAAAGGTTTATATAGCAGTTTTCATTTGTTTTGCCACAAGGGCTATACATCTTGAAATAGTTACAGATTTAACATCTAATGCATTAATTGCAACCTTAAAACGCTTCTTTGCCCGACGAGGTAAATGTGCATGCATTTTTTCGGATAATGCAGGAAATTTTGTAGGGACAAATTCAGAATTAAAAAGATTGCAAAATTGATGAGTAATCCTGATGATAAATTAACTAATTATTTAACTACAGAAAGTATTAACTGGAAATTTATTCCACCAAGATCTCCAAATTTTGGAGGCTTGTGGGAGTCGGGAGTCAAATCTTTTAAATCCCATTTAAAGAGAGCTGTAGGTTCAGTTAAAACTCACATTTGAAGAATTTCTAACTTTAACAGCAGAAGTAGAAGGTATTTTAAATAGTAGATCTATTGTACCCTTATCTACAGATCCTCATGATTATACCGCCTTAACTCCAGGACATTTCTTAATTGGCCGTCCAATAACTTCAATTGCAGAGCCACAATTAATTGAGAAATCAGATAATTATTTGTCAAGGTGGCAAAAAATAAGTAAACTACTCCAACAAGTTTGGAAAAATTGGAAACAAGACTATCTCAATAATCTACATTTTGGAAACAAATGGCAGTTTGCCAAGAATAATGTAAGCCCAAATGATATGGTTATACTTAAAAACTCGGATTTACCTCCGTATAAATGGAGATTGGGCAGAATCCAAGAAATAATTAAAGGCTCAGATGGTTATGTAAGAGTTGTGATAGTTAAAGTTTCAAATGGTATTGTCAAAAGAGGTATTAGTCAAATATGTTTACTCCCAATGAATTAATTAAAAGTATATACATCTGTGATATTGTAAATAGTATTCCTATATAGAATTGAACTTATTTGCATAATTGTATATAATGTATATTTTAAAGTTTTATATTGAAATATCTCTTATCTTTTCTTTTCAGTATTAATTTGTATATATGTTTTTTTCAAATTTTAAGTATGTAATATTTTTGTATATTACTGTGATAAGTAATGTGTTGAAGTTTTATATTGTATAATTGTATTGAAATTGTGTAATTTCAAGGCGGGAGTATGTTACGTAAGCACAATTCCCCGCCTACCAATTGTAGCGCCCTCAAGTGGCCGAATGTAAGAACCTTGCAGTATCAATGAAATACTAATCTTGTCAACAGCTTCGCCCATGTGCGAACAAATCAACTCCCATTCAGCGGAGAAAAATAAATCATATTATTAAAATCAAAAGAGGTCCGTCGTATTTAATACAATTCTCTCCACCCTGTATATTCTCAAGTCAGACTCCGGGTGCATATCTGCAATATGATAGAAAGAGCTATTACGAACCACACTCACGGATATGGGCTTTTAACGAAAAAAGCGCACTTCTGCGTCACTGCCGATTGCAATGTCGAACTGCTATCCTTCATCGAGCTCGAAGAGGCCCAACAATACATCCAAAAAATCGACCGTGTTAACGCTACAAGTGCGAGTGGAATGACTACAAAAGCGGGAAAATTCTCCGAGTCTGTCAAGCCAGAAAGAAATTTTGCTATGTTTTATTTTTTTTAAATTAAGAACAAATAGGTGTAGTAATTTGAAAAAAAAATCAATTATTTTAGTTTAGTCCTGGGGAGGCTGCAGCCTCATAGCCCCCCCCCCTTGTATTCGCCACTGGCTTCTGTGGAAATTGAATATAAAGTTAAGAAAATTAAATTTTTATACGTTCCCCATAGAGTAAAAGTGTCAGTGAGTAAAATGTTCCTCTTATACTCATCTATGTATAAATTAAGTTTCACGATTCTATCTGCAAAACTTACAGAAATATATTAATTTTTAAATTTCAAGGGGCTGCTCACAAATTTATATGAAGATGTTTATTGCAGAAATGCAAATTTAACATAGAAAAACTGCGAAATGCAAATAGTTGTCAAGTAGTATATCAGCCAATCATCACAGATTGAAAATAAATTACAAATGGCGCATACTGTTACTCAGTTTCACTGTCAGATAGTTACAACTATCGACTTGATAAAAAATGGAAGGACAACTTTAAAAATAAAATTTAACATAAAACAGGAAAAAAACCTAATATCGGAAAAGAATATTAAATTATTTCCTCTTAACGTTGTGCGCATTAGTAAGCTTTACCTAAAAGAAGTGGTTACTCATCCTTTAGGTCTGCAGAATTGCAGAACTCACTAAAATTATTTTCAAAATTCGTATTTTCGTTTTTATTCTTATTTGCTCACTTCTCCACTGTGAGAGTTCGATTATCAACAAAACAAGATAAAAACAAGAAAAGAAGACAGAAAATGAATGAAAAAGCAAGAGACACAGGATGGGGCTGCACACCAAACAGTTTTGGAAAGCACTAAAATTCGCTCATTGTGTACAACTAAGTGACATAATGGACGAAGGCGAATAGCTATTCTTTCTGTCCTAGAACTTAGCCAGAACTGGATTTTCGAATGCTCCTGTTTTTCGCTAAGCCTACTAATGTTCTTTTTTTTTATTTCCCATGGTTCGCCTTCGCGCTCTTGAATTTTTTTTTTTTTTTCATTGGCTGATTTTAGGTTTCGGATTCACTTTCATGTTGCCGCAACGGGAACTTGACTGGTTACTAAATATCCGATTTCCTTTGTTAAATCACTCGAAATAAAAAGGACTGCAATTTTCTAAAATACTATTCAGATAATTACAACTACAAATCTGGATTATCTGAAGTTAAAACTATTTTTGAAAAATTGTATTTCAGTTGTAGTCTAGTAATATTTTTATAGCACTGCTTGTTTCTGGGAAGATGAACCTCACTACAGATATGTGACAACAGATATTTTTTGAAGGTTCACAAGATGAGCTATTTTTGTAAAACTTCAATTAATGTATTATTTGACTATATTTTAGATTTAACACAAGAGTTAACAAATACATTATTTCGCGATTCTGCCCTTTAAATAATTTTTTTGAAATATGCATATTATCCCTAAAATGTACACCGGAAGACCGGATAAAACAGCAGTGGAGAGGTATGGAAAAGTGGTCTAAGTCAATAACTTTGTCTTCTTACATCTCTGTAAGTTTTGCAGATAGAAGCATGCAACTTTGTATGTGAATAGATTAATGTAAGAAAAACATTTTACTAATTGACATTTTTGCTCTACTGGGGGCATATAAAAATTTAATTTTTGTAACTCTTTATTATCAATCCTCTTGGATATTAAAGTATTTTCATACAAATTCTTACCTTATTTGATGACACATTGTAATAGGAAGTATATGTATAGGATCAATATTTAAGAAAATGAACACTTATTCCACTTTTTTGGGACACGTATATTCAGTCACAATTTCTAGTGAAGTGATACTGAATCAGCAGACCCCACTCCCGTGGAATTTAAATAAAAGCTGTTAGCCTTTAAAACATGCTCCGAATTTTACCAACTCAACGTAGGAATCACTAATAAAATACCTCGCATCAAGCTTTTATGATGGCAGTTACCAGTAAAATTTGAAATAAATTATTCTCATTCCAATAATAAATTTACAAATTTAGATTAGCTATTTTCATTCAAAGTCATGAATCATTGCTTCTATTCAAAAGAATCTTCATTTCAGATTTAATAATTTTATATCTTTCTTAAGAGTTTTGTAATTATGTTTGGGGCAGCATGGCCAGGTCGGGCCCTTTCACCATAAAACCCCAAATAATCAATCAATCTAGAGTTTTGTTATAAAATACTTAATTTTCTGTTAGACTACATGATAATTAATAACATCCACAGCACTACATTAAAGACACGAGTAAAAGTTATTGGCAACTGTAATGATCAACACCTGTCTCAATTAGTAAACTGTTTGTTAACAAGGGTTACTTTGTTTAAAACGAGAAATATAAATTAAACTTTCACATGCAGCTTAATAATGCACTCTTAATAGTATGGAGGACTTTCCATTTCATCATTCAAAACGAAAGTAATAATAAAATATCCAAGTAATTTAATCTTGTTAATTTTATATATCAACCTACTAAAATTCTTTTCATTTCACCACTTTCAGTTCGTTTTCCATATGTTAAGTACTGTGCTCGCCAAATGTGGCAACCCCAGGAAGTAGGTTTACTATTTTTGTAACTGCGCGGGACATAGCCCGCCAGAACTAGATTTGGTCGAGAGATGGGATGTGATGCACGTTGCAATCGAATAAACCGCTTTTTATGGATCATCGCTTCGTCATTTCTCTCCAAAGTTCTCACCGCAATCTACAGTCCACGCCTTTTATATATTAGTTACGCCGCAACATATGTTATAGTTACCCCGCTATTAGTTAGAGCTATCGATTGGACTCAAAATATTTAGTGGTCCGCAGAGCCACAGTGAACTAGAAAATTTCGTAGCTTGGACATTTATCTGATAGAAATGTCAACTGATACTGATATAATTGTGTTAAATCGTAAGAAAGGTAGCATTAAAGGACAATTAACAAAGCTACATACCTTCATTTCACAAGAGGAAGATAAATCAGAGACAGTAATAACAACGCATCTAGAGATTCTGTCAAGAACTTCAACAAAATTTGAAAAACTTCGAACTGAATTTTATAGAATGGTGCCAGATGACGATTTCGAGGAAGTTGAATCCAGCCTATCCGAGATTGAAGACGACATCTTCCAAATAGAGGTAAGCCTCAAATCTCTACTGCATGAACTTAGATTAAACACGTCTGATTCTAATTCATCGGATGCTAAATCTATTGATAAGACTGTTTCAATAAAATTACCAGAAATACCTCTGCCGGTGTTTAATGGTAAAATAGAAGAATGGAATTCCTTTAAGCAGCAATTCTTAAATTTAATAAATGATAATCCTAATTTAACTGAAAATCAAAAGTGCTATTATTTACGCTCATGCTTAAGGAACGAAGCGAAATCGATAGAAACTTCAGAAGATAATTATCAATCCCTCCTTAAAGCACTAGAAGAGAGATTTGAAAACAAGCGCATAATTGTTGATACTCACATAAAAAATATTATTAACCATGAAAAAATTGTTCATGAATCCGCAAAAGACTTGCGCAAATTGTTAGACAACATTCACAAAAACTTAAGAGCATTAAAAGTATTGAAATATGATCGCAACGATCTTTCAAATGTGTTATTAATTAACATAATTCTTCAGAAACTGTACCGTGAAACTCGAAAACAATTCGAGCTTTCCTTGGTAGATAATGAAGTTCCTGACTTCAATGAATTTCTGGAATTCTTGGAAAGAAGATATCAAATTTTGAATGCAATTGGACGCAATGTTCCTTTCAAATCCAAACATTCTGATGCTCATGAGCAGATGAATAAAACGAAAAGTTTATTTGCAAAATCATCTAACTTTTCTAAGTCTTGTATACTGTGTAAAGATGATTCTCATTCCCTGCATAAATGTGACCAATGGACCTTATGCATGTGACGTCACATCCTCCGACACGCGACCTGCCGGCGGCAGCCAGTGGTCAGTCTTAAACAGCTGACTCCGAACTGCTTTTATTTCTGAGTCGCTTATAGGCCGATCGTTTTGTTTATTCCTCCACAGCTGTTTTTCTATACTCTCGAACCCAAACGGTGAATAAGGTCCATTCTTGCATTTCTCTCCGCAGAAAAGGTATGAAACCGTGCGAGAAAATCATCTTTGTCTAAATTGTTTAGGTTTTCATAAAGTCGCTCAGTGCAAGTCGAAACACTCTTGTTTCCATTGCAAAGCCAGACATCATAGTTTATTGCACAGGCCACAGCTGTATATCGTAAACGACGACTCATCCCCATCTCTGAATGCCAGTTCGACCCCTGCAGACGCGACACCTGACACTTCTTCTTTGAGCAACGCTTCACCTCTGACCTCTTGCTTCGTAACGCAGAAGAAAAGGGTAATCTTAGCTGCGTCAGTTGTCTATGTTTTGGACAATTCAGGATCTATAAGGAAAGGCAGGGCCTTACTGGACTCGGGGAGCATGTGTAATCTTATGAGTTCGGATTTCGCCCAGACTCTAGGTTTAAAGAAAGAGAAAATAAACATCCCGGTTTCAGGGATTTCCGATACTGCTTTCAATGTAAAAAGAAAAAGTACTGGAACTATTTTGAACTCTGATGGTTCATTTTCTGCAACTCTGGACTTTTTAGTTATTCCGAAAATTACTGATCTAATGCCGTCAACATCCATTGATTTAGAAGAAATAAAAATTCCGTCTTATGTCAAATTAGCAGATCCAAATTTCTTCTCACCCGCTAAAGTAGACTTATTGATTGGTGCGGAATTATTCTTTAGCATTTTAAAGGGAAATAGACTGTGCATAAATAATTCGTTAATTCTACAAGAAACTGTGTTTGGACATGTACTGAGCGGAACGGTTGAAGGTAAACAAGAAATACAACACTGTGGTTTAATTTCGCAAGTTGAGAATTTGGATAATTTGGTTAAGAAGTTTTGGGAAGTTGAAAATATTACAGACATACCAACATCTAAAAATAAAGAAGAATTAGAATGCGAAAATCATTTTATGCAAACCTATCGTAGGGATAAAGATGGTAAATACATTGTCAGCCTTCCTCTGAAGGAAAATATGCAATTAGGAAATTCCATTCAAATTGCAAAACAAAGATTAGATAGCTTGTGGAAACGCTTAAATAACGATTCGAGTATGGCAAATCTCTATTGTAATTTCATGAAGGAATATGAAGAATTGGGGCATATGCAAAAAATAGATAATAGCGACAATCTAAAATATGTAATGCCTCATCACGGTGTTTACAGAGTTGATAGTAGCACAACAAAGTTACGCGTAGTCTTCGATGCCTCTGCTGCATCCACTTCCGGTATATCTTTGAATAACTGTTTACTGAAAGGAGGAGGTGTTCAAGATGATTTGTTTTCCATCTTATTAAGATTTCTAAAGCATCAAGTTGCATTCACCGCTGATGTCAAAAAGATGTACAGGCAGATTTGGGTCAATCCTGATCAGTGCAATTTTCAATGTATTCTTTGGAAAAACAGAAGCTGTGAGGAACCTTCCCTTTATAAGCTCCTTACAGTTACGTACGGCACCAAATCTGGTCCCTACTTAGCCACTCGAGTGCTAAATCAATTAGCTACCGACGAAAGAAAGGAATTCCCGTTAGCGTCTGCTGTAGCTTTGAAAGATTTTTATGTTGATGATGTTCTGTCTGGTGCAGACAATGTTTCGTCAGCTCTAAAACTGCAGCAAGAACTGATTTCATTACTAAAAGCTGGTGGGATGGACTTGCACAAATGGTGTGCAAATAATGAAATGTTCTTAGAAAACGTCTCTACAGTAGATCAAGGCTATCAGTTTGGTGATTCTGACAAAGATACAGTTAAAACACTTGGCTTAAGATGGAACCCAAAAGAAGATTGCTTCAATTTCACTATAACACCATCAGTAAGTGTCCCTACTAAACGAACTGTTTTGGCAGATATAGCCAAACTGTTTGATCCTTTAGGCTTTCTAGGACCCGTAATAGTAAAGGCAAAGATTTTTCTTCAAAAATTGTGGCTGCAAAAAGTTGAATGGGACCAAGAATTGCCACATCAAGAAAAGGTCAAATGGAAAAGGCTGAGAGATTGTTTAAATGATCTTACAAATGTCCGAATTCAGCGGTACATTTTAACTGACTCTATCAAATTATTAGAGCTGCATGGTTTCTCTGAAGCATCAAAGGATGCCTTTGGTGCTGTCGTCGATCTTCGTTGTATTACGATCTTGAACCATGTGAAGGTGTCATTGCTGTGCAGCAAATCCAAAGTGGCTCCACTTAAATCTGTGACAATACCTCGTCTGGAACTGTGTGTTGCTGAACTTCTTTCAAAGCTTATCTCCAAAGCTGTGTCATCCCTTAATCTGAAGATCGACAAAACCTACCTCTACTCAGATTCAACTATAGTGCTTGCTTGGATCAACACATCACCGCATTTGCTTAAGATATTCGTCTCCAATAGAATCTCCCGCATTCATGAACTGACGAAAGCTTTCTCCTGGCATCATGTGAAAACTTCTGAAAATCCTGCTGATATTATTTCTCGTGGTATGACTCCTCAACAACTTATGGGCAACTCTTTGTGGTGGAATGGTCCACAATTTCTTCAACAAGTGACTGTTGAACTTAGTGATAAAAATGACATTCCAACTGATGATGACTATCTTTATGAGCTAAAAAGGGAATCTGATAAGACTCTAGCGTTAACTTTGAATTCTACATTTTTAGATTCACTTTTAAGCATCAGTAATAATTACTCTAAATTAATTCGTGTTGTAAGTTTTCTTTTCAGGTTTGTAAACAATTCAAGAAATCCTAAAAGTAAGTTAGATGGACCTCTTACCACCATGGAGTTACAAAGGGCCAAATTATTTCTAATAAAATCTGTTCAAAAAATTGCATTTCAGGATAATGTTAAATTGCTTCTTCAAGGGAAGCAGCCCTCAGGTAAGATTAAAAATCTAAATCCCTTCTTAGATGATAATGGAATTTTAAGAGTAGGAGGTCGTATACACAATAGTTCTGTAAATTTTGACCAGAAACATCCAATCATTCTTCCTGACAAAAGTAATTTCACTAAAACTGTCATTCAGTACTTTCATTTGAAAAATATGCATCTTGGTCAGCAAAATTTGTTGTATTGTGTTCGCAGAGAATTTTGGCCTTTAAATGGAAGAAGTATCTGTAGAAAAATTGTCCACAGTTGCATTACCTGTTTCAAAGCAAAACCGTTGACATATGATCAAATTATGGGTAGTCTACCTAAAGAGCGTGTGAATGTAAATTCTCCTTTCAATTGCACAGGTATTGACTTTTGTGGACCATTTTTCATTAAATATAAAGGTCAAAGGAAAGGTATATATCATAAAATTTATGTTTGTATGGTTACTAAGGCTGTTCACTTAGATATTGTATCTGATCAAACATCTGAAGCATTTATTGCTTGTTTAAAAAGGTTCTTTTCTAGACAAGGTAAATTACAAATGATTTTCAGTGACAATGGTAAGAATTTTGTAAGTGCCAATTCAGAGTTAAAACGACTGATTCTTATTGTAACTAAGCATGATGATTGTCTATCTAACTTTATATCTGAAGAAGGTATTCAATGGAAATTTCTTCCTCCCAGAGCACCTAACTTTGGCGGCCTATGGGAGGCAGGTGTCAAGTCTTTCAAATTTCATTTCAAACGTGTCGTAGGAGTCTCAAAATTAACCTATGAAGAATTTTATACTATCTTGCACCAGATTGAAGGAATTTTGAATTCCCGTCCTCTTACTCCTTTGTCTAGCGACATGGATGATTTGGAGGTTTTGACACCTGGACATTTTCTTATTGGTAGGCCAATAATTGCCATTGCTGAGCCTAATTTGACAAATGTTGAAAACAATCGATTAAATTTGTGGCAAAAAACATCAAAAATGATACAAGCCATATGGAAAAAGTGGCAAAATAATTATTTAAGTACCTTACAACAGAGGAATAAATGGATGATAAAGAAACAAAACTTAAAAGTTGGTGATATGGTTTTACTAAAAGAAGAAAATCTCCCATGTTGTAAATGGATTTTAGGTAGAATTATTGATGTATTCTGTGGTAAAGACAATGTAGTAAGAGTAGTAAATGTTAAAACTCATTCTGGCATTTATAAAAGATCCATTTCAAAAATTGCTCTCTTGCCACTAGAAAACTGACATTCTTTTGTATAGTTAAATTTTGAAATGCGTATCTTGAAAATTTTATTTCACTTATATTACTTTAGCTTCTCTTTAAATCTGTGCTGAGTACTGATTGAAACTGAAATTCATTATTACTTTTGATATGTTTTACTTGTATTTTTACTGTTTATTTCACGTATACTTGCAGCTAGTTATACATATATATTTTAAGAGTTATGCATGTAATTTTCATTATTATTGTTTGTTAGATTGCATTAGTGTCTCATGTCAAAAGAGAAAATGTGTACCTTTTTGAAATTGATATTTCAATGGGGGCGGCATGTTAAGTACTGTGCTCGCCAAATGTGGCAACCCCCAGGAAGTAGGTTTACTATTTTTGTAACTGCGCGGGACATAGCCCGCCAGAACTAGATTTGGTCGAGAGATGGGATGGGATGCACGTTGCAATAGAATAAACTGCTTTTTAGGGATCATCGCTTCGTCATTTCTCTCCAAAGTTCTCACCGCAATCTACAGTCCACGCCTTTTATATATTAGTTACCCCGCTATTAGTTAGAACTATCGATTGGACTCAACACCATACATCATATAAATTTCCTTCAATAAAACGCATCTATATTTGTATTTGTGCAGAAAGGTGATGAATGAAAATTGAAAAAAATTAATAAGGTCCTACACAGTTTTATTCAACAACACTTTTACATTAACTTTGCAGACATATAAAATTCAACAGTACTACAAAACCATATATTACAAGCCACTTTCTTGAGGTCACAACTAAACATGAGAAAACTCATGTTTGATTAAGAAAAGAGTCATTTCCAATGTTCTCTTCACATATAAAACACTGCTACAAAATACAATGGACCCACAATTTATAAATGCTTCTTCCAGTGGTATAGCTTCAGTTTAACCACTTACAACAAAAATGCATAAAATCACAGGAACTACAATACAATACTGATGGCATATACAAATATGCTACATTCTCTTTGAGAAACATTAACGTATTGCTTTTATTACTGTTCTCACGACAGTGGAGGAACAGTGCTACTTGAACTTTGTTAGACATTTTGAAATTGTAACTATAAAATATGTGGTTTAACCACTATCTGCATAGCAGGTACAAACAAAATATGAATAAGATTATCATGAAAACTGAATAATGCTGAAATGCTTATTATCAAACAATTAAAATTTATAAAATATTTATATTTCTTTTAATAAGTACAAGTCATATATTTTGAATTGCATTCTCTTAAAAATGTTTTGTATTTTATGATACCAGTATGAAAACAATGTTTGGCACACAATTCACTTTTGCTCCTGCAATTTTTCTATCATTACTTTTAATACAATTTAAATTATTTTTATAATTTTTCCATAGATGGTGGAACATAATATTACCAGTAAAGTTTATGCAAATCAACATTTAAGAAATTTCTCATTAAAATATATCTTTCCATGCAAATATAAATCTTATTAAATAAGCAATCAATAAAATTCAGTATATTTCAAAAAGCTGCATAGAAGATGATACAAGAAATGAAAAATCAGCCATGAATCCAATTCAGTGTAGATACATTTTCATGAGTTCCAGATCTACATAATTGAATTTCCCATATATTATAACATTCTTTTAGAAAATTATTTAGTTTGCCACAAACAATATTATATTTTTCCCTCAATATCCAAATTCAGAAGGATTGCAATTTTTTGAACTAATAAATTCTTCAGATTTATTTTAAGTGCAACCCACTATGCAAAGGATAATTAAATATTTATACAGAATAATCAAGTTTTGTTGTAGTACTTCATGAACCATCTGTTTTTTGACAGACACAAACAGATAATAAGTAAGATAAAGAAAGCAAAAGAAGTCCATAAATTTAATTTTAAATTGCTATTTTATTTTGGTGCAGTGGGACCATAATTACATACTCCTGGGAGGCAGGAGCGAAAGATATTTCACAGCCACAGATCCAGGAAAGAAAAAAAAGAGATCCCCCTTCCTTGGCTATAGGCATTCACCAAATGGGAGAAATAAACAACCAAGTCAACAAAAGCAGTACATACTCTTTCCACAGATTTTCTAAATGAATTCTGATACACAAATCGATTCTGTGTATCAAGACACAACCTTCTCTGACATAGATGGCATAAGCACAACACTCAAGAAAGGCAATTAGCATAATATATTCTATATAAATATTGAACATTCTTTGTTATTTTTTAAATGGAAAATATATGCTCTTTGAAATTACAAAAATTTCAAATGTAGTTTCAGATTTAATTTCAAATGTAAAAATCAGCTGCTTAATTCTCAATAAGAAAAAGCACAAAATTGATAAATTGCCTAAAATGTTATATTTAACCATTACTATCAGCTAAAAAAAATAATAATAAAGATTACTTATTCTTAAAATGTTCCACATTTTTACTACCCTTGTAGAATTTAGTTATCTTAATGAAAATACACTGTTTAGTTTCAAATTGTTTTGATAAAAATTCATGTAGCTAAAACATTTCCTATTTTCTACAGAAAGCATAACATAGATTTTAAGTAAAAAAAATTACAGTATATTTTATTCATTTATATACATGCTATTTTTATAACAATGCATGTATGTTTTTTTAAATTTGAATCTTAAAACATCGAATAGTTTAATACTCAAGTTATAAACTGCTTTGACCCAAAAACAGAACTACTCGACATTCACCCATGAAAGGTTTCCCACTAAGAGTAGCTTAAAAATTTCTGTTATCTATTCCTTTAAGTCTATGAAGATTAGATTCATGAACACTCTTCATAACGACATTGGTTAATCAGTCTTTTTTTAATAAAACTTATTGATAAGGAAAAAACCTGAATCAAATAGCACTGAAATCTTAATGCAAGTGTGAATGCATCTTATCTTCATTACACTGATAAAGTAATAAAGAATACTCTTATAAACATTAAGACTTTCAGGTGAAGAAAGGAACCTCATTAATAATCAGAATTAAATATTTCTCACCGATTTGACTCAGTCATTATTTAACCTAACATATGGCGAATAACTGGCACAAATAACAAAATTGGCTTCATTGCTAATTTTTCAAATATCTTAATATGTTTTATACAATTTTGATTGTATAACACAGCTTTGTATGAGGTAGACTTGTGTCGAGGTTTACGAAAAATACCTTTCTTTAGAGAAAGATAGATTATGATTCTGAAATACTTTTTTAATTATAAGTTTTTAAGTTGACAGATAATGAACAAGATGATAAAGCTTAAATTTCTGTTCGTCTTTTACACAAATTAGCAATTATTAATTTAAACCAAAAAGAGAGAAAAATATTACTTAAAAATATTTAGTTTTCAAGGCACATTTTCCCCATCAGAAAATAGACTGTTTCTTATTATTAGTGTAAGATTGTACTTTTAACAGAATTAAGATGATTTTTTCACTTACTGTTTAAAAAAAAAAAAAAAAATATGTAGATTGCCAGATAATTTTTAAGCATCAGAAATTTTTTTTAATAGAAATCTTTCTACATGCAAAAATGCTAAGATTCCAATTGAGAGCTTATTCTTAGTTAATGCTACTGAATGCAGTTATTACAGGAACAAAATGAGAAAACTTTAATTCAATGTGAAACCAGACAAAATGTAAATTTCTATAGAAGCTGAGAAAAAACTTTGAAAATACATTTAAATAAGCATTTATAAAGAAAAAAAGGGAGAAGGAGAGATTATTGATACTTTTGAATCAATCCAAACACAAAATGTTAATAAAATGCATCAAACTGTCATGAAACTAAATGCAAACATAGTTTATTTTGGAAAAGAAACAATTTATAAAGGGAAAAAATTGAATAGATCAAGCAATAAAAATATGAATTACGACTAGATACATAATTTTAAATATGTTAAACAAAATAATAGTTTTTGGACAATAATTATCAACAATATTAAAGACATGAAATTGGAATGCAATTTCATGAGGATCTTTCTGATTTACTTTCAAAGTATTACATAAATTTTATCTCGAATTTCACTTTAAAAACATTAACAATTCAATGGTGGCAAAAAAATCATAGAAATTTTGATAATAGAAATCTTAAATAAATTATATGCATTTTGATATTAATTACCTAGCATTTTATTTTGGGTAAATGACAGTTCACCAACATTTACAGCTACAAACTAAGAAAATTAAGCATTAGTAAAAATCCATTTTATCATCTTTTGCCTTAATCTATACATTATGCAATGTTGTTTTAATTTTGAATAACTTTACAGCAGAGATGGGCAAACTTTTTTAGGAGTGGACCAAAATAAAGAAAACATTTTGACGAGCCAATATAATTTATTATAAAATTAAATAAGGACTCGCAAACATTTTATTTAAAAAAATCTTTAATACTAATGTGATAAATGATGCAGTGACTGCATTTCTAAAAGCTATATTTTTCTATAAATATAACATTTCTAATAACTATCAAATTTCTATATTATTATTTTATAATCTGCAAAACCAGGCACAGAAACTTTAAGCGAACCATGATTTGCCCATCACTGCTCTTCAGCTTTGAATTCACAAATTTATGTCCTGCCTTTTCCCATCTACAGTAAAGTCACCAATTTCCTTAATTTGGCACATGAGGTACTTCAGTCATTTCAGCTTAAGACACGGCCATTTTACAAAACAAAATTGCAGCATTTTCAATCTTTAATTCCAAAAGATTGCATATAGGTTAAGTTATCAATCACTTTGCAGAAATTTGCAATAAGTTCTGTAGAACCAAAAACAAATCAAAAACATTTCTTAAAATACTAGAAGATTTGTGGCCGTCTAAGACGGGCTTTCAGTCCTCCAAACATATCTCGTATCCCATTGTCACAGATTTACTAACGAAAGTTATAGTAGAAAATCTCATGTACATTGGCAGAGTGCTTAAGAAATAAAAAAGGCATGACAAACAGAACTGATGAATCAATTGACACTAATCTTCATTTAATAATAAACTTACTTTTAACAATTACTTTTGTTTCCTCCGAGTAAAAAT
The DNA here is from genome assembly GCA_013235015.1 of Araneus ventricosus. Classification (NCBI taxonomy): domain Eukaryota; kingdom Metazoa; phylum Arthropoda; class Arachnida; order Araneae; family Araneidae; genus Araneus; species Araneus ventricosus. The sequence continues at coordinate 23,898 of BGPR01002250.1, read as the reverse complement.
AAGGCAAAATCCACTAACAGAAAAAAATACATTACCAAATACAAAATACTGAAAGAAAGTAATAAAAAAGAAAGAAAACTACTAACTCAGCTCAATTGCATATAAAAAACGCCATGAATCAATTGCCACGAACTTTCGTTTTCAAAAATAACTTTACCGAGGGTATAATGAAAATAAAAAAGAAATGAAACAGACTAAGTCATTATATTGAAATTTATTCCAATCCAGCATGAATAAATGAAATTTACGATCTTTTTACTTAGCTTTAATAAAATTTTTAAAAAAACCTGTCCGAGTTCTTTGACGCCACAACAGAAATCGGATCTGCGCGTTCATTAATAACGCAGAGCAAAGGGGCGTGTTTATTTTTAACTCCTCCCGTGTTACTTCCACGTCTGAACAATTATATATATATAGATAGATCAATACAGGATTCTTTCATATGGAGAAAATGTCAGAAAAAGGCATATTTTGAAAAAAAAAGCAGGACATTCATGCTTGCTGACATGGAGAAAGTTCAGATCATTAAATATTATTCATAACCAACAAAATTATGAAATAAATCCAAACTGGTATAATTAATAAAGGGATACGAGGAATATTTTTTAAAAAAACATACAAAAGCAAGTATGCAAATATGAAAATAAAATAATAAAACTTCAAAGAAAATCTTAAATATTTCCAACTCTATGATATGTTTTATACTCAAAATCTCTTAGGGCCATTGCAAAGCGACAAATAGAAAAAAGAAGAAAAAAACCTGCAAAGAATACTTAATAAAACATCTAATTCAGCTGTTATTTTGGAATAATTTTCAGACTAACATGATATCTAAACATTTTCTTTCCATATCATAAGCCTTCTTTATACATACTAATTACTTTACTAAATATGAATCCAATACCTACTAACATATGGCTTATAATTAGCGTACAAAACGTAAACTTTCTATGCAATGCCAACAAAAAATGGTTTCACTAATGGAAGTTAAAATCCAGACACACTCAATCAAGCAAAAATAGATTTGCAGCAATTCAAATGATAGGTATTCAAACTAAAATAATATATATATAAGTTTTATCGATATATTAAGATTAAATAAATAAAATTTATTAATTTTGACAGCTTTATTTACTATATAGGGTTAGCCTAAATGGTTCGTTGGGTTTCAAAACACGGTGTGTTGAGAGGTATACGACCTACAAAGATTGGCGATACATGACAAGATACATACACTCCCCAAGTTTAAAAGCCTGCCTCGCATGCTCGCTAGATGGCAGGCCTGTAGTGGCACTGTACAAGATGGCGGCAATGCAGGAGAAGAGTTTTTGTGTGTTGGAATATGTGAAGTGTTCTTCGGTTACAAGAGTTCAGCGTGCATTCCTACGCAAATACAGAAAAGCTGCACCTGGTCATTTGTAGTATGTACCAGAAACTTGGTGAGTGTATGTATCACCCGTCTTTGTACGTCATATACATGTAAATAAACAGTCCTTTGAAACCCGATGAATCATTCAGGCTAACCCTGAATAAAAGGATGAATAGAAACTTGATTGAACAGAAAGTAGAAACACTTTAAACTTTAACTAATGAAAAAGACGTTTCTTTTTATATAAAACCAGTAAAATGTCTGTATATGCATAATATATATATATATAGGCAATAAAAAGAAGGAAATATATAAATATAAGAAATAAAAAAAATGAAGTCATTGTTATGACTTGATTACATTTGCTGAAATTTTTACAAAATTTATAATGCTAGAACAATAAATCTTCTAAAGCATCCTTTTTTGATTTAATGATCTGTAATGAGACAGTGAAGTGGATATATATTTAGATTTAGTTTCCAAGCTTCAAAATGCATAATGGGCTATTGTGAATCAATGAACAATCTACCTCATACTTTATACAATAACTTAAGATGTGAATGCAGTGTTTCCAACTGCATTAAAACATACACTACACATATCAAAAATCAACACATTTTCATACACCAATTTTCTATTATTGCCAAACTACCAGCACAAACATTTCCACATTTCGTTAACAAAACAGAGGTATATCTGAGGTATAGATGTAGATGATATGTCACCAGTTCTCTTTAATAGTATCAGAAAGAATATGTTTCGTGAATTTAAGAAGTTAAATATATAATAATAGAAACAATGGCTTATAAAATGAATTATTCTCAATAACAATAACTTTGTAACTCATTGATTTATTATAAAACAGAAATATTATAGCATAAAATTTATAATTCAACATTTTTTTAATGGTAACTGAATGCTAACACTAATAAAATTGAAAACCAATCTGTACTGTTGCATACAAAATACTTGAGGAAAGTGAAAATAATCACAACTGGTTAATGTAATTCTTATTTTTCCTCGGTAGAAATAAATTAAGTACAGGTTATTTTTTAATAGCAAAAAATTTTACACAAACTTGAATATAATTTAAAAATTTTGGAACTCTAAATTAAGAAAACTACATAATTTAACGACTTATAGCATAATTATTTAACATGCATTCAAATTTAAAAGTGAACTAAGATTGTAAGATCATTTATAATAAAAATTAAAATGGAAAAGATCCAAAACTAAAACTGTTTTATTATAAGGCAGTGTAAATACAGGAAATGTTTAAAACTCTATAAATGATTTTATTCTGAAACTCTTAATTATCTGTTTTAAACTTAAAATATAAATAGCAATTTTCATACAAGAAAACTTTGTGACACTTTTAACATTTTTAAAACATTTCAACATAATGCTAAAGATATGTAACCATACACAGAGAAATAACGCTTATTGCTTAAGTGATGTATTTGACCAAATGGTCATCTTACACAAACAGTGAAGAAATTACACACAGCGGTTCACATTTCAGACAGAACAATAGACACACAAACATTTTAGGGCATGCGTTGTAATCTTGGAGGCTTAACTGTAAATGAATTTACCATCAGAGCAGCAGGGTATAAAAATTTATTGCCTTACTTGAATACTATGTTTGCATATTTTCCTTTATTTAGGAAGATAGTGTAATATATCCAGTACCTTCAACTATGGGTTTACTTCCCACAGTATTAGAAAAATTTATTAAATACTGCAGTGTTCGTAACATGTCAAAAACATTACCCCAAAATTGACATATATTACAACAACCATTCGTTAAAAAGTTATATAAAAACTATATCTGAAAGAATCTGTCAATCCCATAAAGCCATATCTATGGCAATCTAAAGTAATACAGATATCTTTACAGCCACACAAATGCTTAAATATGGTATATCTAACAACATGAAGCCTTTTTTGTTCTAACACCACAACTGATTATATATTTATTGCTTTTTAAACACAGCATTGCTATGTTGTTTACAAAAAGGTACACACATTCATTTTGAAAATTGTTTCACATAATCAATCATCGAATTAAGCTTAATCCGCAATACACATTATATACATTGTTAGAAAAAAAACTTGTGTTGCATATTTTTCAACACACTTGGTTTATTCAACTCTACTTCATAAGCTACTAAAAGGTCTAAAATGTTTCTTAAAAACAATAAAAAGAAAACAGTCACATAAATGAAAGAAATATGAAAAAAAACATCTATGTATTTAAAAAGCATGTTTACATATTAACAATAAGCTAACCACATAAGAGAAATATCAAAAGATATACTCACTATTATATGGCAGCTTTTACAGGAGTAACTGCTTTTTTTTAAAGATGTGAGAAAAATATGAAGGTGTTGATTAGAAAAATATATGATGCTGCTTGACCCATCAAAAAGATGGGCCAGATAAAGTACATGTCACTTTAAAATTAACATTAAAAGAAAAAACAAATCATTGATTATTTTTAATTTTTTGTTGTTGTTTCTTTCTTACTTTATCAATCAATTTTTCATTTAACAAGGTAAGCCCATCTCTTTAGCAGGTCAAGTCGCAAATAAAACTCATGATAAATACCAATGCAGACATCTTAATACATACCAACTTAAAACAGCATTTTGCGATTCGAGGAAATCTTAAGATTTCGAAAAACTAGTGCTATGTATATAACACCAGGTTTATAAAAATGTTCAATGTATATTCGATTTATTAGCATAATTTTTTAAATGCAGTATAAATGACATACTAATACAGTAGAAGCTTAACTAACCGGCATGCTCGGGAAACGCAGATTTCTGGATACCTGAAAAGTATGGATAGTCGAATGTGATGGGAAAAATGGAGAGGTAGATTGTGGCCTTTTTGTTTTTTAAAAGATTTATTCGGCCAAATAATTTGTTTTTATCATTTTGAAATATGCATTGAATATAATTTTTAAGAATACTTCTGTATCTTCCATAACATTGTATTTACAAAACATATTATGAAGATTTTAATTTAACATTGATGATAAAAAAAAAAGTATAATCTGTAGCCAAATTGTTACTGTAAATATATAGATTGTAAAAATATAAATATATTCTGCTCAGCAAGCCTAATAAAACTCTTTTACGTGATCATAAACAAATCCCAGATTGAATATCAAAACTAATTATCGTTTAAAAAATCGCAAGGGTTATTGCGCACTATATCTAATTCCAATTCTCCTGCACATGATATTACGTAATCAGAATCAATATCTGCCGGCATTCGGAGAGTAAATAAAAAAAGTAAAAGACTTGCCAATCTGGAGTAACACCCCATGAGCTTCTTTTTTTTTTAAACCGATTCTGTCCCTTTTACCTTTTTGGTTGTCGATTTCGTTTTTAGGTCTCATTTTTCGGCGGAAGATGAGGACCTTTCATTTTTTTTGGGGGGGGGGTCTCACTTTTCACACTCTCATGCCCATCAACGTTGCATTCCAGAAATAAATTGTACGTGTGAATGGAACAGCACAGGCACGCGTGTGCTGAATTTTGGCACGCGGATGTAAAATTTTTAGAAAAACTCATTTTCTAATTCTTCCGGTTAATTGAGCTTCCAGGATACTTGAATGCCGGATAATCAAGAATTTACTGTATAATAACACTACTCTCTTTTACTTATTCAGTAGTATGATATGAATTTTAAGTAAATAAAATTTTACATTTTGTTCCCTAGATATATTAAGGACTGCAAGTTTTATCAATGAGCAGTACATATTTAAAAATTAGGAACTAAAAATTTATATGGTAATTCAAGACTATTATGTTGACTTTAAGATACAGTAAGACTAAACAGAATAAGCTTAATAAACAATTTTTGAAAGGAAACAAAACGAAAAATATTCAAATCACAACACTGACTTGTTTTTGAAATCCTGCGACAATTACTGATGACACACGATATGTGAACAAATAGAAATATGTTAATATCTATAATCATGATATTTTTTTGAACAAATAAATTTTTAAGTATTATCTACAGTTTGAAGTTTAAATTTTTTAATGTGCCATTCCATACTCAAAAAAAGTGAGGTGGGGGCAGATTCATATATCTTGTATCATATTTTGGGAAAAAAAAGCAACACAGCAAATTTTGATAAAGATAATAGTCGTACTCTAAGGTGTTCAAGCAACTACACTGTTTTTTCTCATGATCTGGCATAGTGACTTAAATTTCACGTTAATCAATAGAATTCTATTCAATAAATAAATTCTGGCTCATATGCATGGATTTGAGTGATCTGCAAATAAATGATAAACAGCAGCACTGTTAACAAACAAGTCAGTTTTTGATAATATAATTGGTTCTTTCCATATTAGTTCTATAATTATTTGAAAAATAGGAAAGACAATCAATAGTAATAATTATAATAAATAAAATTTTTACAAGTGAGTGAATATTTCATTACAAACAGTTACACAATTAAAAGTATGATGCAGGATGGTTAACTAATACAAAATTAAATAACCAAGAAAAACAAATTGTTTACTTTTACTGAAAACTTATATTTTAATAATAAATGGTACTTTGGAATAGAATAAATTATCAAGTAAATTACATTGATTTTTTTTGGAATACTACTATTTTCAATCAGTTATTAAACAAGATCACAATAAAAAAAGTTTTTAAAATTCTTTACCTAATGTGTCATTAGTCTTCAATTTATTTACCTTTTAATGAAATATAAACAATTTGAAATGGTTAAAGACAAAGATTTTTAATTAAATGATGATATGATAAAGCTTATAATCTGAAGGGGAAAAAATGATTAAACTGGCATTCTCTTAATGCTTAAGTGGCCAATCACAGTTACTAATATAATAATATTTTTATTTTAATCAATGAGATTAACCCAAAAACTATCTAAGATAATAAGAAAAATGATATGCTGCTTTAGAGTGCATAACAAACACAGGAAATCTACGATCTTCAGTTGCATATTCAATCAGTTTAGAGTAGAAACTTTGTTACATGACATAATATCAAGCTGCATATTAGAACCATTTACAGAATAATTATTTAAACTAATGCTAAAAATTACAAATAATAAACGTTTTGACCTTTCAAAAATGAACCACTCCAAGAACCAAAATCACAGATAATAATATACTCCTAGAATTGAATCCAGTTTGCAAAAATAAAAATGCTAACATTGGTTAATGAGTTTCTGATTTAAGCCAATGATATGCACAAAATATTCTCAAACAAATTAGTATTAGGAGGCACTTATAAAACAAAAACAAGAAAAATATTTTTGTTGGACACTGCTGTCTTTGAATATTCTTAAACATAATTTTCACGACTTCCTTCCAGATTAACAATACTTATTTTAATCTTCGTTTTTAAATGTTCAAGCTCTAATATTCAAGTTCAAAGATAAAAATTTCTGGAAAATCGTGATCAAATGAAGACATCAAATACGCCTTGTTTTAAAATATTGGAATGTGAAACTGACATACTTTGTGTTTCAGAGAGTATTATTGACGCATTTTGAAACTTAAATTATAATTTGGAAAATTAAATGACACTATTCAAAAATGAAAACTGCACTGTAATAAATAAAAGAATTATAAAGAGAAAGCCTATACCTAGAATACAAAAAACTCCATAACTTTAAATTTAATGAATAGTGTGAACACTAGATGATTACATAAAAACATACGACACATTGATCTAAAACCATTGTTCAAGACATGGTATGTCTGCAATTTCCATTTATTTATTTCTTTTCATGCTGTTTAGTGTTAGAAATAACAAAAAACAAAATGCATCTAATAATACTTGAATTAGTGTTTTTAAACAGTAAAATTTAAATTTCTAGAAATTCCCAGCTTGTTAATGGAATCCAGGCACATTATCATATCTTTAAAAATATAATGGCCTGATAAAAATACAAGGGGCAACTTCATCACATTAAAACTATAACACATTCCGTATATAATAATGTATTAATTGCATTAATTAGAAAAACACACAATTTGAAAACATTGCACTTCTGTAACAAAATAAGCTCAAAATTAGTTATTTGATACAATTTACACATATTTCACAATAAGCAATAAATTAAAATATTACAAACTTGTTACTTTTTTACACAAATTCTGCTATTAACAAAAGTAAAAGCTTGGCTTCTGTGTGCAGAAAGACATTGAGAAGACAATTATCACTTAAAAAGACAACATGTCAGACATAGCTATCTCTTGAGGTTTGTGTATTGCTAATATTAAAGTCTGCCATGATATGCTTTGCATTATCAGAATTGGCCCTACAGACATTTTATCACTTATCTAATCACTGGAAGACGGCACTATGCTATTTACTAACACATTCATTCTAGACAATAATCACACTGCATATGCACAGGTTTAGGTTTGACCTAAACCACATTAAAAAAACAGTATTTACTCAATGCCAAAAGATGAAAAATTATAAAAAGACTCTTAAAAAATTATTAACTTAAAAAATATAAGTAGTGACTATCCTAAAATACATCATTACCATCATATAGAAACATGATAAATTCAAAAGCATAATTAATATGAAATTAACATTTGATAATGTTAATGAGAAAACGTTTTAATATATGTATGAAAAACCATAACATAATACTATCATAATTGTCTGAACAATGTTTATTATTAGCTGAACACACAAGTAACAAAATAAAGTCAAAAGAAAAAAAACATGGAAAAAATGCCTAAATTTTACATCATTATGGCACAAATTAAATACTGTTGTCAAACATTCACGGTGGAATATTAGCATATATATATTATGTATAATAAATTTATATATTTATTCATATATATATATCACAACTTTTATGTCAAACATCAAATATACATCACAAATACAGCAATGCATACTTGCATTATTTTACTTCCTTTTAAGAAGTAAAAACTAACAGACAAGACTGACAAAATAATTGTTTGGCTTATAGCCTAACATATATTGCCCTTTGTAAACAAAGTAAACATTCTTCAACGTTGGATACCACCATGTGTGATTTTGGCACAAAACCAGATTATTTTACAATTGTTTCTGTTATTTTTTTTAACCAAGAGGTTGTGTTTCCCTCATCAACCACTGGAAGGCACTAAGTCTGCCCTGTTCCCGAAGGGCTTTTCCAACCACATCTCGGCAGATTTGATGATAGTTATCTAACCAGTCCATCTACAAAATTAAATACATCACAATTGGTTGAACTTTATTAAACTGATAAGCTATAAATTACTATGGTCAGAAAATGGAACAGAATTTCATTGTCATGCTATTATGAATTATATAAAGATAATTGTGATGATACTAATAATGCATCATCACAATGTATATGCATATAATACAATAATTTTGCTTGTTATGAAAGAGAGAAAAAAAATGTCTCCTTTTTTTCTGCAATCCCAGTTAGAAAAAATATTACTGAGCTAATAAAAGAAAAAATCCCTGAATTTTTTAAAACGTTCATTCTGAAAAAAAAAATCAACTATTTGAATGTAAGATACTATCATGTAGGCTTTTAATGTCATTATTTAGATCACTGCAAAATAAGATTTCATTAAAATAAAGTTTTGTTCTTTAGAGCATATAGTACAAAATTATGTATTAAAGTATTTGTAAATAATCTACCCGATTATTTGTAGATACTTTAATCCCAAAAAGGTGCGATTTTAACACATTGTTGACAGCTAACAAATTAGATGCAAGCTCAGAAAAGGTCAAACGACATGAATATTAAAAGACATCATTTGACGACTCCAGTCAATAATGTGTCAACATCTGGTACTATTTTAAAAAAGTACTGGCACTCAAATGATTATTTCAGTGAAGGAAATTATGTTAGTAAGATAACTGCAAGCAAATCTTTTACAATAATTAAATAATTTCATTTCATACAATTTGATTTTTAACAATACTTCATAGATTAAATTCCTATGTTTTGTTTTCCTTTTGTTAAAATACATCAAAGAGGTTATTTGTAATCCCCCCCCCCAAAAAAAAACCCTTTCGAGTTTGAAATCATCACAATCTTTTTTTCCATCATTCTACACTATATTTAATAAAATCTCAAGTTACAATATGCAACTTCTCAGATCATCAACTTCAAAAGAATTCTGAAGCTTTAAGTAAATAAATCATTATAAGCTTACAAACCTCTTCAACAGTTAGGAGACTAGTATCCAACAGCTTCGTTTGAAAAGGGATCAGAGTCAGAGGCTCAAACGTTAAAAATCCACAATCTTGGAAATTGTACTATAGATTTAAAAAATATATCAATAATGAGCACAAATAATCATATATTAAAATAAAGAAAATAGGATATTTATTTGCTACATACTTTAGTATCGGCTTTTTTCACTAGGACTAAATTTTCAATTTTAATTCCAAAGCGGCCACTTTCATAATATCCAGGTTCTAAAGACAAATTTAAGAATAATTATACACATTTAACTTCAGTCAAAAATGCAATTTCTAAAACACAATACAATTTAGGAAGTGAAAAGATAAAACCACAATTTAATGAAGTACCAGTCCAAGAACTTCTCTGTGCATTATATAAAGCAAACACACATTTAAAAAAAATAAATATAACAAGGGATAAGATAATTTGTTCTACATCTACATAAATCCTATTTAGATTTACCTAGAGATAAAGCTATATAAAATGAGAATAAATGTATTGGCTAAGAAAAGTCATGAAAACTAGGCAAAATAAATTAACGTTTTTAACTAAAGTAATTTTATATTAAGTTAAAAAATATTTTGCAACATATTTTACACATTAGATATACTAAAGTTATGCTTCAGTCAGAGAATCGCATATAAACAAATATGTGTTCTAAAGTGCTTTATCATAGATGGAGTAGTCACACACTCTTTAAATGAATCTAGCTAGTACATTATATAAAATGAATCATTAAAACAAATATTAAAACACACTGTTTCTTTAGAAATCCTTTAAAAACATTAAAAAATATAAAAGGCATGTTCAGCGGAAGCTATTAACTAGATTATACACTGAAGAGACATGAAAACTGGTACGCCTTCTTAATATCATGTCGGGCCCCCACAAACACGCAGAAGTGACGCAAAATGACGTGGCATGGACTCGACTAATGTCTGAACATATCCTGGAGAAATTCACACCATGAATCCTGCAGGGCAGTCAAAAAATCCATAGGAGTGCGAGGTGGTGGAGATCTCTTCTCAACAGCATGTAGCAAGGCATCCCAGATATCTGGGGATTTAGGTGGCCAATGGAAGTGTCTAAAGTCAGAAGAGTGTTTCTGGAGCCACTTGGTAGCAACTCTCGATGCGTGGGGCGATGCACTGTCCTTCTAGAATTGTCCCAATCCGTCGGAATGCACAATGGACATGAATGAGTGTAGGTGATTGGACAGGATGCTTAAGTACCTGTCAGAGTCATCTCTAGACGTATCAGGGGTCCCATATCACGCCAACTGCACACGTCCCATATCATCACTGAGGCTCCACCAGATTGAACAGTTCCCTTTTAACAAATAGGGTCTATGGATTAATGATGTCTCCATACTCGTACATGTGCATCCGTCTGATACAACTGGAAATGAGACTCGTCAGACCAGGCAACAAGTTTCCAGTCATCAACAGTTTAATGGTAATATTGTCGAGCCCAGGCAACGGGTAAAGCTTTATGCCTTGCAGTCAACAACGGTACATGAGTGGGCCTTCAGCTCTGAAAGTCCATATTAATGATGGTCCGTTGAACAGTTTGCACGCTGACACTTGTAGATGCCCCACCACTGAAATCTGCGGCAATTTGAGAAAGTATTGCACGTCTATCTCGTTTAAGGATTCGCATCTGACGTCAATGGTCCCGTTCTTTCAGGGTCTTTTTCTGGACGCGCCGATGTCGGAGATTTGATGTTTTATCGGATACCCGATATTTAAGGATTCCCAGATAGCAATTTTAGTTTGCAGCAGTCTTGCACTGCAAATCTGCAAGCTTGACACGACAAGAGTGCAAGTGTGAAACAAGCTTGCAGTAAGTTAACGCAAGCCTTGAAGTCACCACGTGATGAACTTGCAGCAACCTTGCCACGTCAAACTCATTGCAAACATAGCAAAAACAGAGTACGAACGCAACCTCAGATTAGAACTCGCGACCTAGCGCTTGCTTAACGGACACTCTAACCACTCGGCCAGGTAAACTCTGAGAGGAGAAGATAGATTTCGCTAATGCATCATTCAATTCGATTTGTATACGATTTATTTTAAACTCTTTTCCTGATTTCATTAATTTTTTAAATTTTGTGTTGAGAACATGATTTGAAATCAAAGAGAGAGCGATTTTCGCTAATAACTACATTTTGCTAGTAGAATAAACTATGAAATCAGGATTCAAAAGTAATTACTTTTAAATGTAAATTATTATTTTTCAACGAACATTGACTGTTTTTTAGGTTTAATTTTGTTTATAAACTTTAAAATTTCAACATTAAGAAAAAGGTGATATAGTTTTCTTTAAAGTGCGAGTTCTATATTTAGTAAAAAGATGGAAAATGTTTCAAATTTTTTTTTTATAAAAACGTTAGTTTTTTCACAAATTATCATTGATTTATTGAATTAATAAAAAGAAGGACGGTCTAGGAGATGCTATTAAAAATCGGATGTTTTTTTAAAACAGAGACACAGATAATTATCTCTTATTGTGCTTTGCAGCAAGCTTGTTTTGCAAACTCACAGCAAGCTTCCATTGCAAGGAGGGGTGGCGCTAGTTGTCACGGCGAACTTGTGGTAACTTCGTTTTGCAAGCGAGCGTGGCGATTCTGCATTGTTAGTTTGCCACAGTTTCGCTTCAAGCTTGACGCGTCAAATTTGCCATGACAAGGTAATATAAAGTAAAAATCAAACTTGCTGCAAACGTACGTGCTATCTGGGATGGTACACTCTTGAAATGGTTGTATGCTAATATCCAAATTTCATCGCTACCTCGGAGATGCTACATCTCGTCTCTCATGCGCTGACTATAAGCCCCGTTCAAAGTTACTTAAATCTTGATAACCTACCATTGTAGCAGCAGGAACCAATCCAAAAGCTTTGTCAGATACCTGTTGTCTTATATAGGTGCTGCCGACAGCATCACGTTAGGCTGATGGGCTGCATATCTCCGTTATTTGCATTCAAATGCCTGTACCAGTTTTCTGGCTCTTCAGTGTACTTCCATGGATTTCATTCTTTTATATTATCATGAGTATATCAATAGAGACTATACCAAAGTTTGCAATGATCCTGAATCCTAATTAAAAGTAACTTTATTTCTTTAAAAAGTAAGCAATGTATTTTGGAAACTTTCTAGAAAATCGTCGATAGAATTTATATAGCTAAAGGTTGTAATTTAAGATTCAAATGCTTTGTTTCTATTAGATTTATTAACTATTAAAACATTTTGTTTAACATACCACTACATCAATTTCTTTTTTTAACATAAAAGCAAAGTTCTTATTAACCGATGTCGGATGAATGAGGAGATCACTTCAATTATATAGTAACAGATAGGGAACTAAAATATACTTAATGCTTTGATATGCAGCAGAGAAGCATGAAAAAGCAGTTAACTACTACAATTTGTTAAACTCTTTGATTTTAGTGCATAAGTTATACGTTTTGAAAGTGAAAAAGTTATTGTAATATATTCTTGCATTAAATTAGGTACAACCAAGATAGTGAGCAAAGTGCTGCTTCTCTATGTGCATGCTTTACTTCATTAAAACTCGCGTGTTATGATACAGTCATGACACAGGCTTGGATAAAAAAAAGCTGAACTTCATAAATAGTGAATCGTGTCAAACATGAATACCGAAAAGTAAAATAAGTGTAATTAATCTAACAATAAAATAAATAAATTTATACAAAAAGTGCTTAAGATATTAAAAATATTGTAGAATTATTATATAATAAAAAATTAAGAATGATAAAATCCAATGCCGAAAAAGCGGAAATCCGCGTTTGCGCGGAAATGTGTCATGTCTGTATGATAGTAACAAATCTTGATTATCGTATCTCCAATAATTTATATTTATTTTTTCATCTGCAGATACATCATGTGCTATAAAAACATTTCTTTTAAATTCAGTATTTCAGAGAGCATGCTAATTCAAAGAAATATGTCCTTTATATCTTGTTATCTACTCTATTAAAATTTGAGCATAAACAAACGAATGTATGTACAGTAAAAGCTTAACTAACCAGCATGCTCAGGAAACACTGATTTCTGGATACCTGAAAAGTCTGGACAGTTGAGTGTGACAGGACAAATGGGGGGTAGCCTTTTTTTAGATTTTTTCGGCCAAATAATTTGTTTTTGTCATTTTGAAATGCGCATAAAACATAATTTTTAAGAATACTTCTGTATTTTCCATAACATTGTATTTACAAAACATATTATGAAGATTTTAATTTAACATTGATGATTTTAAAAAAGTATGATCTGTAGCCGAATTTTTACCGTAAATATATAGATTGTAAAAATATAAACATATAAAAATAGCTGACGAAACTGAAAAATATTCTATTCAGGAAGCATAATAAAACTCTTTTAAGTGATCATAAACAAATCCCAGATTGAATTCAAAACTAATTATCGTTTAAAAAATCGTAAGGGTTATTGCACAATATGCGCGCCTCCAATTCTCCCACACGTGATATTACGTAATTGGAATCAACATCTGCCGGTATTCGGAGAGTAAATAAATAAAGGAAAAGAGAGAGACTTACCAATCTGGAGTAACCCCCCCAATAGCTTTTTTTTTTACCGATTCTGTCCCTTTTTTTTTGTTGTTGTCGATTTCGCTTTTAGGTCTCATTTTTCGGCGAAAGGTGAGAACCTTTTATTTATTTTGTTCTCACTTTGCTTTTGAACCCGCCCCTCCCCCATAAAACAAGTCTGTGTATGTCACTGTACTGTATATTGCCTTTTTTTTCCTTCTACGCCCCTCCGTGCGGAGAGGACGTTGTATTCAGAAATAAATTGTCCACGTGAATGGACCGGCTCGAGGACGCACGGAAGTAAAATTTTTAGAAAAACTCATTTTCTAATTTTTCCGATTAGTTGAACTTTCCGGATGCTTGAAGCCGGATAATCGAGAATTTACAGTATGTGAGGCTATCTTCTCATGAATCGCTGAACGCAGAAACGCACCGAAAGTACCAAAAGATGGGAAATACTCCAAGGAATCCATTTTGACCATCTAAATTCAGAAATTACAATTAGTTAAAAAGATATTAAGTAAAAACGTCAAAATGAATGAATATACTGAACTGCCATCTATCGGGCAAAAAGAATTTTCTTTTCCCCCTATTATTAATCTTTCACATCCGATGGTCTTGCATTTGGTTTGTATAAAAGGTTTTATTTATTTTTCCTTTTTAGCGAGCTTCCAAGTTTTGATTTATAAACATCGGGAAAAAAAAATCTTTTTTTTACATTTCTCTCCCTCTCTCTTTTCGTCTTATGGTGCTTTATTTCGAAATGTTACTGTTATAAGGTAATAAAAAGGCTAGATTTGAAAGAATATTTAAGTTTGTTGGGGAAAATATTTATTCTTTTAGATCCGTATTTTTTTTCTCCATTATTATTCAATGGGCAAGAAGAAAATATATGTTTCTGGTGTTTAATTTATCAGTTTGTTGTACTATTTTTATTCATTTCTGTTTTTCATTTCTTCTTTTGCAAAACAAAATATTATGCTACCCTGCTTTTATAATTTATAAACATTGGAAGTATAATTGTTCATTTTAAAGTTGTATTAATTTATTATAGTTTATTGTTTAAAAGTTTAGAATCAATTTTCTTTTTCCGAAATTCTCATGTTTTCATTCAAACCATACTGTTTTAAGGTAGTAAAAAGGCTAGAATTGAAAGTTTTAATTCAACAAGAGAGGATTCAAAGGAGATTTGCGTTTGTTGGGGAAGCTTAGTGACAATATTTGTAGGGGGAAAAAACAGAAGTGGGCATGAAAAAATGTGGATCCTGAGTAACGCCGGGTTATTAGCTATTAAGTAATTAAAAGGCTAGATTTAAAAGTTTTAATTCAACAATATAGGATTCAAAGGAGATTTACATATTTTGGGAAAAGTTAGTGACAATATTTGTAGGAAAGAAAAAAAAAAAAAAACGGAGGCGGGCATATGAAAATAAGGTAATAAAAAGGCTAGATTTGAAAGGATATTTACATTTGTTGGGAAAAGTATGTGACAATATTCGTTTTAAAAAACAGAGGCGGGCATATGAAAAAATATGGATCCCAAGGACTTCTTCTCTCCACCAGGGAATGACGCATTATTCGAGACAGCTCGTGTAATGCCAGGCTACACAGCTAGTTATTTCTTAAAACTTGATTGCAAGCAAAAAATTATTATCCTTACCGCAGAAATAATTTTCAAAAATTCTTTATAAAAACTTGATAGTTCTAATTAATACTTTTTCTTCTTTAACATCATAATACCTTTAACTCCACATCTATACATTTTTTACAACGTTTACAGATTGTAATACATATATAAGCATGAAACTACCAAGAGCTCCAGTTGAACTACACAAGCAATTATTCCTTCATATTTAATACTGTTTGAACCAAGTTCCTAAATATAAATAGGATTACCGCTTGTGAGCCAATCTGAGATTTTATCTCTAAGATAAATAAAAATATATTGAATATAATGTGTACAAATTGAAATCTGAAAACTACATTTGGACTCTAGAAATTTATCATGAAATGCTCTTAATTATGTATAAATTTTCTTCAACTAAATAACTTTTGTCAGACAAAGCATTTTCAATTGGTTTTTAGCTGCTGAGGAAATTTTGAATTCTTTTCCTTTATTCTTCCAATAGACCTTTATCTGTAAGCTTCTATTCATCATACTAACAATATTTTGCATTTCAAAATGCATTTTTAAAATATCTGCTACTACATTTTACTCTATTTTAGATATTTCACTATATATTGATGAAATTGTAGAAGTAATATAACAAATTTCCCTTTTGACAACTAAGTTAAAAAAATCTCAAAACACAAGAACATATATTCTATTTTAACAAAAGCACCAAAATTAATTTTTCCATCGTATTTCATTCTTCTGAGATTAGGAATATGAAAAAAATCAACTAAAATTTTAAAACAGATAAATCAAAAACAAAAAGAACAATTCCACCTATTGAAATGTTATCAAAAATTAAAAGATACAAAACAAAAACCTACATCACTCTTTTGCCGAGTTGATCCCCGAGATGTTGCAGAATAAAGAAAAGATATTAAAGAAGGATGTAAAACGCTATAAAGGTAGAATGACGTAAAAGAATGGGGGAAAGATATAAAGGCAGGGTGGTAGAAAAATCCCTTCGATTTTCTTCCAAACTATTTCAATCATAAAAAATTAATATAAGTTCTTAGAATGCTTAACATTTGTTTCATTCTGCAGTACACCAGGAATCAATTTAGTAGAGTAGCATAAAATAACACCAAACTGTTTTGATATAAAAAGAAGGTTACCATTTGATAAAATCATTCCCTCTTGTAGCCCAGGATCATCTGGATTGGTTTTCCAATCTATTTCTGTTGGTCCTAACCAATTAAAAATGCAATTAAAAATTTGAATAAGAACAGAAATTTAAAGTGCTATAAAGTAAAAAGATTATCTACTGAAAAACACACAGGATAACATTTTTCAAAGTGTTTATCTTAAAGCCTATCGTTAATATTAATTCACAAATATAAATCATGTGTTATGCACCGAGACATTAACATTCATTTTTAATCTTAGCCACAGTATACAACATACAGTGTACAGCAGTTTAGAGCAAGCCACAGATTTTGAAAAATTGAAATTTCAAGTAATTTTCATGACATCTTCAAAGCAGCATATTAATTTATAAGCAGTATATTATAACTAAAATAGTGCTAAGAAGAATTTATCAAGGGTTCGATTACGAAATCAAAAGTTTGATACTGAAGTACTATTCTATGTTAGAAGAATGGGATCACGTCTTTTGAACATTGGATTCAGTTAGCTAATCAACTAATGCAGTAAGAAATTTAGATAGATTAATTATTTTTTTAGAGAACTCAAAAGGAATCTACTACATAATGAACATAAAATTTATAGCAATGTAAGACACGTTAGGTAATAAGCATTGCCTTTTAATTCATTAACTACAAATTTCCAATGAATTAAAAAAAACACTTCAAAACAGAAAATATATATATACAGAGGAAAGTTAAATTTGCTTTACATCGAAAAATTACACTAAAAAATATTAGATAATTTTATAAATAGCCCAATTTAGATATATTCTGCATATAGAATGTTTTTTGATACTTAATTTACCTTCGTGAACTGTAAGATATGCTCCAACACCATGACCAGTTTTATGCATATAATTTAATCCAACTTCCCACAGTGATTTTCTTGCTAAAGTATCAAGCATCTGACCTAAGTTGGAGAAAAAAAAAAAAAAAAAAAGATGAGGAAAAATACGCATTTTCAATCTAAAACAAAAATTTTAGAATGGGCAAAGGAAAATTCTTATCAATATATACCTTTGATATGTCTAGGAAACACAGCAGAAGATATAGCAATATGCCCCTTCATTACTCGTGTAAAACATTCCTGAAAGTGAAAAGGGTTAAAAAGCTATCAGATACTAGTAAAGGAGAGAGAATCACATAATAAAATCTAATGCTAAGCTAAACACACAAACCTTTTCATATTGAGAGGGAGTCCCAAAAAAATACGTTCTTGCCACATCTGTCGTTCCATCTCTAAAAATATTAACATTTTTATAAACAGAAGTAATGTAAGAAATCAAACAAATTTCTTTACAAGTACAAAGAAAGAAACAAACATGTATTGGCCTCCGGAATCACATAAATAAAATTCTTCTGATGATATTATTCTAGTTGTTTCTTCAGATGGATGATAGTGCATAAGAGCTGCATTTGGTCCAGTTGCTGATATAACTTCAAAACTTGGCCCAACATAATCTTCTTGTTGTCTAGAAAGAACACATTTTTTCCAAATTTTAACATTTAAGGATAATAGAAAATTACAGCAGTTACAAACAGTAGCAATTTAGATAAGTAATAGGTCTAATATAGAGAGTGTAGAGCCATATTGTTATACAGAGCAATTACATTCAAAAGAAAAAAAAGCTACAGTTGTGGAAGTAATGTCTACCTATAGTACAGTGACCATGCACTATCATCTGAGGCTAACTACAGTGCTCCAAGAGCTGGTAAATGCAAAAGAGAGAGTAAAATTTCTCTTTACACATGCTGATAACTTAATTAGAACCCCTGAAATGTAAATTCCATGGTATCAGATAGCCACCAAATAACACAAAATAACTGAAGAAGTGATATATTTTCAAACAGAAGCAATAAAGCTAACACACCCTTAATAAAAAATTTGTAAAAAAAACAGAACATTTATAAGAAAAAATAACAAAATAATGTTCTAGAACTTTTTACATATCAGTAATGTGGGCTCAAAGTGCCCATCCACCATGGCAGCAATATATATCTATACTAATTAAATTAACAGTGTTTGTGGAGAACTATTTTAAACTAAACTGGTGACACTTAATACTTATGCAATTGACTTTTTTCACTATCTGGCATAGTTGTGAAAATAAAATCACTAACTTCAAAAATTTGCAGCAAGGTATGCTGCGATCAGTCTCAGATAATACAACATGGTCAGTTTGCATATTTTCTTTGTTCAAATGCTATTTTGCTATATTACGATAATAAAAAGTGGTATCATTTTGATGCTTCCATTTTCAAAGTTTAGTGCTCAAGTTTAACACTTGCACAACTTCTTAAAAAGCAATTTACAAAATATGTATTACTTTAAATTTTTCAATTGTGACCAATAATTTTAGTTATTAATGAACCAATTCATATAGCAATATTTTGGATGCATTAATCATAATTCAGATCACCCTTCATCATACTATATCACTGCATATGAAAATCCACGCAGCTCTGCATCTTGTAAATGTAACTAAATAGGCAACAAAAATCAGTATATATGTTCTCTACACAACAAAAAAAATGCAAAAATTAAGTTTTCTGAAGAGAATAAAGAACATCTCGTCTGTAAAATTTTAATCTCAAGTTTCCCAAAATATCTGCACAATAAATCTGCATATGCAAATAATAATACAATAAAAAAATAAATAAAAGTTGCAAGCATACGGGGCAGATATATAGATTTTCTATACCTTCTAAAATCTTCAATTTTAAGAGCAGCCAGATATTCAGTGACTTCCCCAGAGGCAACTTCATCTTCTAACCATGCAAAAAATTCACACATGGCAACAGCATCTTTAACCTAATGTAATTCATTTTTATAAGTATGAAATAATTATAACACTGGAAAAAAGTATAAAGTAAAATATGGGGGAAAAAGGATTTAAAATATTAGCAGATGCATCTTTAGCACAAAACTTCCAACAATTAGAAATTTGGATGAAGCTCTATAAAAAAAGATATAAACAGCTAAAAATATTTTTGGTATTTATTTGGCATGATTTTAAGAAAATATACATATATGAGTAGGTTTTAAGTTTAATCCTCAAAATAAAAGTTAATACATATATTTCTTTGAAAATAAGTCAGGGTACCTTACTGGCATGCTATCTTTCAAGATAAGCATACAAAATATCATTAATATGAGACTTTAATTAACAAAGCAAAATGACATGGTCTCACTAATAATGCAAACACTGAAAATAATTCATCACGTACATGAGCACGACGCATGCATTCTATTTCCACTTCATGTTTAACAGCTTTCATCAACAAAACAGGATTAACACTTTCAATACGACATTCCTACAAAGAAAAAACATGTTTGAGAAACAAAAAATTAAGCTAAAAAGCTCATTCAACAAATTGCATAATATTATAATGTATTGTAATATCTTTATAGATGTATTTTGAGAACTTACTTCTGGAATTAATCTTAGAAGGGCATAGCTTGATTTCCGGCTTATCTTTAAAAAAATAAAATAGAAAGATATATATGCAAATACATCAATTATTTAAACTGTAGGCTATATACGCATAAGTGTTAAAATTTAAAAAAGTATCATCAAATTTCAACAGACATGCTGCTTAAAATTTTAAAAAAATAATCAGGAATTACGCCAAAACAGGATGGGAAATTCATTTCCTGAAGATGATGCATACTTGTACAAAATATGGATTACCATAAATGTTCTAATCTTTCCAGCACACTATGTCTGTAATTCAAACCTGCCATCAGTGACAGCTCGTCAGATCAGAAATAAGCAGTGCTGCAAAAATTTTCGCTGGTGCTGTTTCCCTGCTTGAAGACATTTGAATAATCTTCTAATCTGGCATAACATGACCTGCATTTTTTATATTCAATTTTTTGCTCAACGAAAGCTGTGATAATATGTTTTTGAAGATCTGTAACACTAGTCTTTTCTTAACTCATGATTGATCTCCCTTACAAAAATTTTCATCTAAATAATATTTTAGAAAATTATCTACAAACCTAATTTGAGAGAGTGACTTCCAACAAAAGAAAAACAAATATTCAATAAACCAGACATACAAGTTTCTGTCAAGGCAACTTAAAGCGAAAAGCAACCCCATAAACAACCCACGATATAGAAAGCAAAGAAAAACACATAGGAAGTAAAGACAAACTTTTAGTGGATTTAGTTAGTTACATTAATGTCCTTATTGAAGCAACTCAAGGGCTATTTTGGGATGGACCTTGTAATTTTGAATGGTGGTCAGATGATGAGGACAGCACCTGAGCTGGCACCTGCTCTCCAAACTTCTGCACCACACCAGCTGGAGGACATTTGGCCATTACATATGATTAAACATGCAATAGGCCGCATATATGGCAGATCTTCAGTGAAATCTAGTTTCGAACCTGGAACCCTCCGCTCCAAAGCTGAGACCTTACCACTAGGCCACCGTGGCCCAAACTTTTGGTGGGAGCAAGGAAAGAAAAAAGGAAAAAAAAAAGAGTGCATCTCTCTCTCAGTTGGCCGCATGTCAAAATAGGTCTAGACGGATTGCAGCTCTCGCACCTGTTAATTCTAAAGGAGAAAGGGTTGCTTTCCTCTCTCGTTTCAGCACTGAACTGTGTGCAATAGGCGAAATCCGATTCTTTCTAGGGCAACATGCTTTGTAGCCCTAACTTGTGTCTCTCTTACTTGTTGATTCAGTTACTGTCTTCTTTTCACATTTTAATTACTTTTTTTAATTTCATTGATCATTGAACTGTTACAGCGAAAAAGTAAACAAATAAGAACAAAAACGAAAATGCAAGCATTTAAAATAAGTTCATGGGGTGCTGCAGCCCTAATGGACGAGCTGCCACTGCCTGCCATGTATTTCCAATACTCACAATAATATGGGTGTACATCTGCAATAATGAGGCATACAATTTCGAGCACATCATCCAAAGTTATAACTTTGGGTGTTAACTCTTATAAATAATTTCTTTTGGTTAATTTGAAGATGCTGCTCATGCTGCTTAAGCATTATTTTTTCACTAACATTGAGGTAGTTAAAGCATCTTACTGGCTTCATCTTAAAAGGAAGTTTGGCTATTCCTGCTTTAACCCTTTGAGGACAGTCACACACATAACACTACAAGAAGCCAGCACCCATGTGACATTCGTCCTCTAAGAGTAAAGCTTTACACTAAGCCTTAACTATGGCTCAATTAAATGCTTCAGAAATTGAATAAATATCCATTATTATTCTGTAAGCAAAAACAAAAACACACATATTTTTGATTGGAGAAGTGCCTTTCATCAACTGGTATAGCTCCCATAAAATGCAAAATATGTAGAAGCAGCAGCTTTAAAAGTAACAAATAAAAAACTTCAAAACATTTGATTTATCATTCATTTCATCGTTTTTTTTTTACACACTTAAGACATTCAAATTTATACAATCTCATTTTAAGACATTTCTGCCTTAAAAAAGATTTGGTGTCTTAACATTTCTTTAAGATGACAATCAAATGACACCTTTATGATACAAAAGAATGAAAATTCATTTATATTTTAGTGTTCTGTAGTGCTAGAAATACGGAAAATTAAAACACCATTTAATAATGAGCAATACATGAAGTTAATTTCACAGACAATTATATTGAAGAGGAAAATTATATACCCAAATTTTATCATGCTGTTGGTTTACAAGCCAACTTAAAAATTCCTTGATTAACTGATAGGGACGAATTTCGACTCTTATTTTATCAAAACAATCTTCTTGAAAATGTCTTTTCACCTGGGCAGTAATCTTGAACTCATCAACAAAGAGGCTGAAAGATATAATAAAATCCAAGATTAATGATCTATAATCAATTTTCCAATAAGCTTTCAATGAGATAAAAAGACAGATGAAATGCAATCAATCATTGTGCTAATTAAATAAAAAATTAGTTAGAGTTAATGCCATCATCACTCATCAGAAGAGTTCAATCTAATATTTTAAACTGCTAAAAGAAATTCCTATTCCAAAGCATGATTTGGTAATTTATTTAAATATTAATTTCACTTGAAAACATTTGACTGCAAATAAATTTAATTCTTAGCAGAATATGACTACTTCAAGAATGATTTTTTTTTTTATCCCTTAACTTCTCCCACTTATAAATACATTCACGTTTAGCAGAAACATTAGAACAATAAACATATTAACTATGTAAAACCTCTTTAATTGACTATATCCATTAAGAAATTTGAAAACTAACATTTAACATTAAGTTATGCTTTGCAATATTTATAAAATTAAGAAAGGATGTGCCTATATCATTACAGAAACATGATCAATCAAAAGTAAACAACACTGATTAAATGTTCACAAAGACTTATTTTTGAATGGAAAGTCATATTTTTGAATGGAATAGGACTTTCCAATGACAATATTCGCATAGTAAAACAATCACATTTAATTTCCAAAACAATTTCTTGGTAAAAGATTCACTAGGTATCTAAATTTTGCTCAAACTATAGAAATAGTCACACATTAGAAAAAATAGAAACATATATACTTACTAAACAGTTTCTAATGTTACAACACCAAATGCGAGGAAAAGTGGGTTATAATCGAAGTCACTACCACGTAAATTAAAAAGCCCTAAAAAAAATTTACAATAAAAATTGGAACATAACAGTCAAATTCATCACAGCCATTAAATGTTACCAAATACAACCTCGGTATGAGTTACGATAAAGAAAATAGAAGAAATAAAAAAGCAGACACAATCAATAACTTAGGACAAAGTGTGATTTTTAAACTTTCAATAATAACAAAATTTCAGATGAACAATCTGAAACAGAATTCAGAAGAATCAACTCCTTTTATACTACAAAAATAGAGTCTAATTTTCTATTTAAGTGTTTTAAATAAACAATCTTGAGGATTACTGG